>PVIH01001641.1:0-224150 GCA_004025045.1 Sigmodon hispidus
ATTTGGAATTTGCCACATCATAGTGATAGGGACCTTAGCTAGCCTTTGCTGGAACATTTACAGTAAACATGGAGAGCACCAGTGATCAAAGTATCTTGTTTGAAGGCAGCCCAGACTGTTGAAAAGTATCTCATTCTCCTTCCTGGGTATGCCTGGGAGCTTTGCATTGAAGTCACTAGTGTTGACACATCTCTTCATGCATAAATTTCTTTTTTAAAAAAAATATTTATTTTTAGTGAATTGGTGTTTTGCCTGCATGTATAACTGTATAAGGGTGTCAGATCTTGGAATTACACACAGTTGTTAGCTGCCATGTGGATGCTGGGAATTGAACTCAGGTCCTCTGGAAGAACAGACAGTGCTCTTAACCGCTGAGCCATCTCTCCAGCTCCCACATAAATTTCTTTTTTAAATATATTTTTATTATTTTTTTGAGATTTTTGTTTTGTTTATGAAGGCTTTCCTCTTATGTATGTTTGTGTACCACATGCGGATGGTACCTGAGAAGGCCAGAATAGGGCACTGGAGTTACAGATAGTTGTGAAGCTATGTGGGTCCTTAGAATCAAACCTCTGAGCATCTAGTTCTCTCACCCACTGAGTCATCTCTCTCCAGCCCGTATGGGAATTTCTTAACAAACCTTTCTCTCCTCAGAAAGCTTCAGTCTCCCTTACCTACTGTCTACTATCTGGCTTTCAGGTCAGTGTCACAGTAGTAGGAAATGGACAAACTAGGCAGATCACCCTACTCCTATCTAACTCTCATAACCTCTCCTTTCATCCTCTACTTGGCCGTCTGTCTTTTTATTCCATGAAAGAGATAGAAAGACCCATTTCCATGCACCTGCCTGTCACCTTCACTCTGTGCTTTTGTAGGCTAGCACAAGCTCTGGTTCTTCTGCAATTGAATGTGCTCCAGAGCTTGCCCTGCCCTTGGTACATGGAATAGATGGCTATTTTCCTCTATATTGAACTCTCTAATTTGGTTTTCCCATACTTCCTGTGGTTTTCACAAGGCATAGTTTTGTTCCTTTCTCTTGCTTTAACCCAAACTTGTTGGATCAGAAGCCCTGGATTAAGTCTGGGCATGGTGGTGTATACCTTTATTTGCAGCACTCAAAAAGCAGAGATAGGTGAATTGTCATGAGTTCTAGACTAACCTGGTCTATATGGTGGACTTCAGGCCATACACGACTATATACTGAAACCTTGTCTTAAACACAAGAAGCCTTGTGGTGGTGGCTGCTGCACACGCCTTAAATCCCAGCACTTGGGAGGTAAGGGCAGGTGGATCTCTGAGTTTGAAGCCATCTAGGTTTATAGAGCTGGTTCTAGGACAGCCAGCATTATACAAAGAAACCCTGTCTCCAAAAATAAAAAAAAAAAATGATACCTGCTGAGAGAGTGAAAATCTGTTTTCTTCAATGGAGAGACAGTGGGTATATTGCCATACCCAAGGACAGGACTATGCCCACAAGGAGGGCAACACAAAATGCATTCTATGAGCTTTTGTTTGTTTGTTTGTTTTGATACTTTTTTGTCTTGCTGTTTTTTGTTGGGCTTGATTTTTTTTTTTTTGATTCTCTTAGAGAGAGAGAAAGAATATGATGAAGTTGGGTAGATAGGTCGGTGGTGAGGATCTGGGAATAGTTGGGGGAGGGGAAAACATGTTCAAATATATTGTCTGAAAAAATTTAAATTAAAAAAAATAGCCCTGAGTTAGTGTTCTTGCTGGAAGCATATTAGAGACCATATAACACAACATTTCTTGGACATAGTGTGAGGACCCACTAACATAATAGGTGGAAAAAAGTGCTAGTATGACAGCTAGGCTTCTTCCTTATATGTGTAAGCTATAGCCAATTCTCCATTCCTTTTTGTTGTTTTTGAGACAGGGTCTCTCTACATAGCCCTGGCTGTCCTAAAACTCACTACCTAGACCAGGCTGTCCTCAAACTCAGAGTTCCATCAGCTTTTGCCTTCTGAGCAATGGGATAAAGGCATATGCCACTACATCCACCCAACTTTCCAGTCTTGATTGAGGACTTCTACATTTGCATCTACCCTTGGCATATGAGAGTCCATGTCAAGTTTGGGATAGGAGTAAATTGAGAACTCTGGGGTTTCAATCCCTTAGTTTCACAGGTAGTAGAAACTGAGGTTTCAATTGGTTCATAGCCTTATTGGTCTCTTGTGTGCTAGGCTCAGTCAGTGTTCAATCTTACACTGAAGTTATATAACATTAATGCCCTAATCTTTGTAACACTTTACAGAAAATTTTGCTTGTATCACCTTAATTAATTCTGCTATCATTTCTGGGACTTGAATTATATTTTCCCCATTTATAGATATGGAAACCAAGATTCAAAGAGATTATAGATTGCTTCTATTTCATTGCATAGTTAACGGTAAGCCAGGAATAAGAATGTAGTAGTTTTTACTTGGTTAGGATACTTGCCTATAATGCACAAAGGCTTGGGTTTGATTCCCGGTACTACATAAACTGGCTGGGGTGGAATATGCCTGAAATCCCAGCCCTTGGGAGGTGAAGGCAGGAGAAACAGAAAATCAGAGCCATTGGCTACATACTGAGTTAAAAGCTGACTTGTTACGTAGTGCAGCAACAAACAAGAGAGACCCTGCCTCAATACAAGGTGGAAGGAGAAAATTGACCTGATGTTGGCCTTTGACTTCTATATGCTCACTATAGTACACATGTGCCCACACTCACACACAACTATGTACATATACATCCACACATACAAGCCACACAACACTATTGTTAGTATAAGTAGTGAATACAGGTAAAAATGGTTTGCACTTAACACAAGAGCTTTAGGGCAGACCCTAGGCTATGAGGCTATTTCTAGTGGGGTTTGTGGCAGACCTTTTTGAAATTAAAATTCTAGATGCATATTGCCATGTACCAGTGATACCAATGGCTTGATTTCCAATTAAGGAAGGCAATAGCTTTCTGCCATTAGACGTTAGTAGGCTCATAACACCTTCTGGATTAGGGAATTTCTGTTGCATTGATCTTGGTGTCTTCAGACAGTGACTAACAGGACAGTTGGGAAGAGAGAGCTGAGATCATGAAGTCAGCTTTGTACTTTGATCTTACATCTCACTGTACTTGATACTTCAGCAAAACTGCTAAATTGGTTTTCATTTTGAAGAAAGAAAGGGGATAAAGAAAAGGCTGAAAAGGAAAAGAGATTCCAGTTTGCCCTGGGCTATGGGGAGATCCTTTTTAGATGACCCACATTTGGGGGGCCGGCCAGATGGGCTGCCCCCTGCTGGCAGGGCTGGAAACTGTGTCCTGTGGATAGAGGAGAGATTTGTATGGCTAAGTACTAAAGGATGGTGCTCCATTTCTCTTATAGTCATTCTTTCCTGTTTCTTGTTCAGATTCAAAGGCCCGTAAGCAGAAGACTTCCTCTCAAAGTTCAGAGCACTGCCTCAGGAACAGGAACCTTCTCCTGTCCAGCAAAGCCCAGGGGATCTCGGACTCACCAAACGGTTTCCTCCCAAATAACCTGGAGGAGCCAGCCTGCCTTGAGAATTCAGAAAAGCCATCAGGAAAACGAAAGTGCAAGACCAAGCATATGGCAAACGTCTCAGAAGAGCCAAGGGTGCGTGGCCATCAGAGAGATCAACATGGGGGTATGGGCTAGAGAAGCAGACTTTTTATCAGGACCCTCTGGCAGTAATTTCCTCATTGAGGGTGAAGGGAACAAGTAGATACAGGAGGTCAACTAATGTGTATAGAAGTATTCTAAACTAGTTCTAGAAGGTTGAGGATAGATTGAAAGAGTGGAAACTAAAGTTAGAGTTAACTATGATTTCTTTTCCCCAACAATCTTTGTATGTACTTTGAGTTAAGGTATGGTTAAAGGATAGGTGCTAGCCTGAATAGATTGGTTTTTTAAAGATTTATTTTATGTATATGGGTGTTTTCTCTGTCTGTATGTTTGCATATCAGAAGAGGGCATTGGATCCCATAGACTACAGATACAGATGGTTATGAGCCACCATGTGGTTGTGGGGAATTGAACTCAGGACCTCTGGGAGAGCAGCCAGTGCTCTTAACCACCAAGCATCTCTCCAGACCCTGAATAGATTGTTAACATCTAATCAAGAAGCTTTTATCTGAGCTTAACTCTTTAGACACCAGTCATGGAGCTTTCTGAGACAGTCAAGGTAGAATACAACTTATAGACGCCAGGATTTTGTTCTCTAGAGCAAGGTTTCTTGAGGATCCAGGTTAGCTGCTTTTCCCACCCTGTCCTCTGTTCCTTTACCTCTGGAGAAAGCCTAGGTTGGGTACTCACTAGTTAAGCAGGGAAGCATTCTTTGAATCTTTTCCAAAATCACCAGTTCATTTGGTTCTTGAATTTCTAACAACTGGCATTGGTGTTATTCTTCAAGGTACCACCAAAGAAAAAATAATAGACTCCTTATGTTGGGTGAGTTTTATATTTGCCGTAAGTGAATGTCCAGTGTGTACTATGATAAGATATCTGTCATTGACAACCCAAAATCAAAAGGCCATGTTGGGCTGGTTTGGTTAGTTATGATTCTTACCCTTCTGTCTAGCTTTCAAATAGGAATTCCCAAATGGTGCTAGCAAAGAAAGGATGGATGCTTGCCTTCTCCCACCCCTTCCTTCTTCCTCCCTCATGAATCCTTGTTGCAGCTTAGACAAGACACTCAAGTCTATTTGCTCATCTTTAAAAACGGAGCTGATGCTCCTTGCCCTTTCTGTCTCACAAGAGTGCTTGCAGGGAACAAAGGAGGCAATGTCTACGACAAGCTTTGATAACTGCAAAGTGTTCTCTAAGGGTTGGTATGCATCCTTGCACTTCAGGCAGAAACAGGAATGAGAGAACCAGAGGTACAGCATGGCAAACCGTGGCCTGACATAGCAGGATATACATTCCCTGCAACCCATAGATTATGAGAAAGATAGGGTCCCACTGAAGAGTACAGAAACCTGCTTTATATTCAGTGCATCTCTCCTGTCGTCACTCTTTATTTATATATGTGAACATGCAGATTCATGTCATAGCACAAGTGTGGGGTCCTTCCACCTTGTCTGACACAGTTTCTGTTGTTCTCCTGCTACATACACTGAGTGAGCTGGCATGAAATTTTCTGTGGATTCTTCTGTATTCACCTCCCATCTTCCCACAGAGTGCTGGCTTTATAGGCACTGGTCCCACGACTCCAGCTTTTGTATGGGGATTCAAACCCGGGTCCTCAAGCTTGTATGGCAATTGCTTTTACCCACTGAGCCATATCCCCAGCCCTGCTGCTGTCACTCTTATTTCCCTAGTACTTCTTGGAGTTAGGCACTTGTATTCCATTCATTTAAAGGACTTATGTAAAGTGACTCGGTTCTGCTTGCCAGAATCAGGATATGAAAGAAGTTGGCCTGCCTCAGGAGGAGCCCCCATAGTCAGTGTACTTTGCAGTCCCTGAATAGGTACAGACTATTTCTGGGACATCCCTGGGAAGTGGGTAAATAGGCAGAAAAATGCCACCTTTTAGCAGCTCTGAGAGTGGTACTTTCCAGCGTCCTGCTCCCTCCTCCCCATCTTTCCTGGACATTCAGATGGCCTCATCCCACACAAAGGTAGCCAGCCGCTTGACACTCAGCAGCACACTCTTAGGCTGTTCTGTCTGGCAATGTGTCTGCTAAAGCGGTCTCCTGGAGAAGGTTTTGTCTCTCCCCGGGGCCTCCCTTCCTCCCTCCTGCCTTTCTTTCTCTCCCAGCCATCAACACCTGCTCCAGTTGCCCCCATGGCACCGGGCTTTGTAGTAGGAAGCAAGGCAGGGGGAGGATTGGGGGACGCTCCTGCAACACTAAAGCGGGGCATTGGCCAAGGGCTTCTTCTCACAGGGGCTCAGAGCCAGGCGGAAGAAGAGAGGGGGAGGGGTGCTCCTACTTGTTCTCACTCCTGCCTCTCTCAGGCAGCCTTCTTCTTGGCTGCCCTAGCAGCCCGGCCTCCAGAAAGAAACGTACCCTTTGGAGCCTAGCTTAGCTTAGCAAAAACCTGAGTGTATTGTCTTGTGTCTTCTAGTCCTGCCATTGTACTCTCCATCCTCCTGGTGTTAAAACAGTATCATATCCTCATGGTTAGTGCTTTCTTGCTGGGGATTGTACCTCCACCCTTCTGCTATGGAAACTGATTATGGCTTCTTGTGAACTTCAGATTTACTGGAGGGCACAGGTTCCCTGCATGTGCATCTTTTGTCTGTTAGCATTCCTTTCTTGACTTTATGTAACTTTCTAGGGAACTTTTCTGACCACCAGGGCTTTGTACATGGATAGTTTGAATCAAGTCAACACTTAATTGGGATTGATACTGTATCCAGCTCTGACTTCAGTGCCGGAAACAATAAAAGAAAAGGTAACAGTATGAACTCCGCCCCTACGGAGCTTAAGAGAGCTAGTCAGAGAGCCAGGTCTAGACAGTGAAGAAGTGCTGCTTGATTCCTGAGTTGGTCAGCTTAAGCAATGTAGTGAGACACAGTCCTAAAGGGCATTTGAAAAGAAAAACCACCTTACTAGGGGATGCAAGACTTCCCCATAGAAAACAGCAAGAAAATAAGGGAGTGACACATCAGACTGTATGATTCTAAGTAGGTTATGGATATGCAGAAAGAGAGCAGTGGGGCTAGAGTGTTGCAGAATAGTGTAGAAGACACAGGTTAAGTAAAATCTTCTTGTTCTGATGGCTCTGAGTAAATATATGTGTTAGCTCCATTGTGGCTGAATAGATTGCTCTAAAATCTAGTGGCTCTGCACAATAATAAGCATGTATTGTCTCATAGTTTCTGGAGCTCAGGAATTCAGGGGCAGCTTAGCTGAGCCCTGTGTGGGCCTGTGCTTGTGGTTGTAGTCAAAGTGTTAGGGCTACCTGTGTTTGAAGACTGGAAAGATGTGCTTCCAGTGTAGTTCATGCACGTTTGGTGTGATGATGCTGGCTATTGGCAGGAGGCCTCTTTTCTGTTCTTTGTGCATCCCCCAAAGGGTTGCTGGCTTTCACCACAGAAAATGATTTGATAGAGAGAACTATACAGGAGCCACAGTGCCACAGTGTCTTTTGGGACCTGACCTTGAAAATCATCCCCCCCCACCTTTGCAGTCTCCTATTAATTACCTAGATGAGCCTTATCCCATATGGGAAGAGGGCTACACAAGCGCTTGACTGTCAGGGGTCCTCAGGATTTATCATGGTATCCACCCCTCTTAGTCTTCTGTCTGGCTTCTAGTGGATTCATATCTCTCTTGTATGCAGGATATACTTAAACCCAGTTAACAGACCTTGGGTATCATTCAGTTTCAGTTTCATAGCTTAGACTTGTAGCCACGTGCAGATGAGACTGCTCCCGACTTCGAATACAATGGTTCTCTGAATACAGTTAATCCAACACAGTTATTCCTTATCTAGAACCCAACTTTGATACACAAATGACCTATCCCCCACAGACTAAGAACAGTACAGAAAACAACCATAGGAACCTTTGTGTAACTTAAGTTCAAAATGGGGACAAAGGGAAGCATCCATAGGTCACCTCTGAGGATACAACTCTTAGAACATTTGTAGTCCATGGCCTTTGTTGGTTATCTCAAAGGCCCTCCAAGGGAGAAAGTAATGCTCAGAGGAGTTAGGCTGTGCTTCAGGTGTTATAACTAGTGGTTGGCAGAAGCAAACTTCAAATTTAGCCCTGGCTGGTTCCAGAGCCTCACAGTCCACTGTTCTAGATGGGCCTGAGCATAATTTTAGGCCATGGTGAAAGATGGGGGAAGCTTGTGAGGCTGGATATGGGGGCAGGTTTATACAATAAGAGTGAAGGTATTGAAGGTTGTGACCAGTCAGACTTCTGTCTCTTGTGTTTCTTTGTTCTTACTACTTACAGATATGGCTATCCAAAACGTCAACAACAGGTAATAGAGGCATGCTAAGTGCTTTAGAGAAGCTGGGCTGTCTCTACCCAGTTTCAGTTCTCCTGCCATGCTGTGGTTTGTGAGACTGAGTATCTTACACTTTGAACATCCACACATAGGAATGTAGAAGCTTTCTTCATTTTGAAAATAATCTTATATGGCTAGTGGCTAGCCTACTCTCCAGTCTCCAAGCTGACAGTAGACTTGGTGTAGCATGAGTGCTGGTGTAGGTAGGGAGGTGACATTGGTAGCCAGATGCCATGGTCATAAAGCATTGAATATGTTGCCTGGCCTGACCTAGGACTTTATTTCTTCTTTTCAGAGCAAAGGTCGTTGGAGCCAGCAGAAGACACGATCTTCTAAATCTCCCACTCCAGTGAAGCCCGCAGAACCATGTACACCCTCCAAGTACCGAAGTGCTGGACCAGAAGAGTCCTCAGAGTCACCCACTGCTTGTCAGATCCCCCCAGAGGCAAGGAGACTCATAGTAAACAAAAATGCTGGTGAGACCCTCCTGCAGCGAGCAGCTCGCCTGGGCTATAAGGTGAGTAAACTCCCTGAGCAGGCGGACAAGATAACATTGGCCTGCACCTCAGGGAACAGCTATAACATTGGCTCCTCTGAGGCCTGATTCTGGCTAGTCTCCCTTCTACTGTTCACATTGCCTCTGAGGCTGCTTTGCCCCTTGTCTTATCTCAGTATGTGGGAAGGTTAAGCTCAATGAAAAGTCAAGTCAGGATAAATGCAATTGAAATAGTAGCATAATATCATCTGCTATATCCCTAGGCTAGGAAGTAATTTCGGAATTTTTTATTGTCTTAGCTTACCTATGTAGTGGCTCCCCCAACCAGTGAGAAATATGGGGTGATTGTTGTTTATACATTATCTCTTGTAGTTTCTTATTCTAGCTTCCATGTAGGAGGAGCAAGAGCATGTTCAATAAACGAATCCAGAGCTAATCCCACTTCCTTATATGTGGGAAGGAAGGCAAACAAAGCAGTATTCTTCAAGAACTTATTTTGTCATATTAAGGACTTTGATTATAGCAAGTCTGTTGAGGTAGATCTTATCACAAAGAAAAATGTAGAGTTAGCAGTATTAAATGATATGGCAAGATGTGTGTAGTGATACCCAGGTGGTACTCCCAACCCCAGGGAAGTAGAGGTAGGCAAATCAGCAGTTGAAAGCTAGCCTCAACTACATAGTGTATTCAAAGCTAGCCTGGGCTATCTCTGACTGTCTAAAAAGTTAGGATACATTGTGTCCAGTATTATTTATGACAGTATTTTTGTTAAAACAAGTCTTTTGATTCTCAAGTGCTGAAGAGTGAAAGAACCCCCTCAATTATCTTGATAAAATTTAACTGAGGCTGAATGTTGGTGTACATTTCCATCCTTTTCCACTTTTTGTTGATAGGAGTACCCTTGACTATGTATCTTCACCCTCCTCCTTGATGATTTTCTCAGAATTTACTTGTGGATGTGGGCTTAACTGTATCCCAGAGTTTGCCTTCTTTAATAAGCTTTCTGTACTTGTCCACTATACAGGCTGGTCTGTTCAGTTTTCATGATGCCCTCATCAAGCAGCCAGTTTAACTTTCTTGAATATTTAGTGTGGGTGTCTACATGACTATCAGGGAGACCTGACTAAGCATTGATAACAAATCTCTGCAGAATCAACAAATAGGCAAACATTGGAAAAGCAGAGACCAGAGCTGGAACTTGGTTTGGGGAAGGGTAGGCATCTGTATTGGTGGGAGTGAAGGTGCTTTCTGTGTGCAGGAAGCAACAGCCACAGCTCAGGCTCACAGTAGTTTTCTGTACCTCAAAGTATTGACAGCAGAACAGTGGTGCGTACCATGTTCTGGAAGCCACTCAGTGGCACTGCCAACTCCTATCCCAGTTTATTCTTAGGCTTGTCTTAGGCTAGCAGGAGTTCTTTAAGTCACTGGAATTCCACCTTTGGTCTTGTTACCTTGTCACCTCAGCCCCAGGAAGGTAGGTATGACCTGAGGCTAAATGACAGAAGTCTACTGTAAGGTTAGTGATGTAGCTCAGATGCTTTGCCTAGCAAGCACAAAGCCCTGGGCTCAATTCCGAGCACTGTGTACATTAGGTAGAGTGGTACATGCCTGTAATCCGAGTATTCAGAAGGCAGAGACTGGAAGAGCAAGGTTATCCTTAGCTACACAGGGAGTTTAAGGTCAGCCTGGGATATAATGAGACTCTGTCTCAAAACAAGAAAACAAACAAAACCAAGTTATGCTTGGTGCACTGACTAGAATTATGACTCTGTTAAGAACAGACCTCCCCCAACTGTCTTCTAAAGCTCAAAAAGGTGAGCTCTGGGCAGTAGAGAGGGAACACTCTGAGGACTTCATTCCAGTGATCACCACCTAGATGAGTATTCTTGGCCATAAGGAATGTCTTCCTCCTGCCAAGAGAACAGCGCAGAGCTGGGACCCTGGTAATGGAGACTGGGGACTGACTTTGCTCATAGAAGATTTTGAAATGTGTCTTTTTGTTCTCTCATATAAAGGACAGGCTCTGAGACTTGTCAGATACTTGTGAGTGGTGAGTCTAACAGGGATGATTCCAAAAATTAGACTTCTCTTTGCTCACGGAACTGTCCCCATCTCTACAGGACGTTGTTCTCTACTGCCTTCAGAAGCACAGTGAGGATGTGAATCACCGTGACAATGCGGGCTACACAGCCCTGCACGAGGCCTGTTCCCGGGGCTGGACTGATATCCTGAACATCCTGTTGCAACATGGGGCTAATGTGAACTGCAGCTCACAGGACGGCACAAGGCAAGAAAGCTCTGCCAAGTCTCAAACCATAGTTCAGGTTTTCACTGTGGAAGTTTGATTCCAGTCTGGATACTCACAGCATATCCAGCTGCTGATGTCAAAAAGACCTTACCAGGAAGCCTTTTGAAAGGATTTATATGGGCTGAAGGCAGCCAGTTTAGGGTGGGAGCTGATGAATTCCTCAGTGGTCAGTTCATACTGGACTAAGAAAAGGCTGAACTTGTCCAGGGTTCATCCTGTCCCATGTCAGGTCCACTTAATCTTCCTGAATATCATTCTGGTGGGCCATTTGTCTCATGTGGAATTGATGCCTTAGGGTCAATGCAGAAAGCTAATCTGGGGATGACATTCCAGATTTGGTTTTGTAGTTTGGTCTCTGTACACTTAAAAAAATGAGCTACCTGGGTCTGTGAGATTAACTCAGTATTTAGAAGCACTTGCCATCAAGTCTGATAATCTTGGATTCCCTGTGATGGAAGGAGACAGCTGATTCCTGAGAGTTGTCTTCTGATTTCCATTCCACAGACATATATTCATGCATATGCACACACACAATAAATAAGTAAACATGATAACATGTTAATGTAGACACATACACAAACATAAAACACTCGCTGTGTTTTGAGGAAGTTACACTCACTCTCCTCAGAGGACCTACTTCAGGCAGATTCCAAGGGATGCTGCATACCAAGTAGAAGGACCCAGATCAAAATATACAGGCTCTGCTTGGCTGCTACCTGGCATTGAGCCGCTCTACACATCCTTGCCCTTGAGCAGTCACCTGGGTTGTTCTTCAACAACCACCCACATCTGCTTTAATTTTAACTTCCACCAGGGACCTGTTCTCCGCTGAACTAGTAGTAGATTTACATTGTGCTCTAGATACTGTCCAAAGGTGCAGGGGAACATAAAGGAGAGATAGATATGGGAAAGAAGAAAGAAATGTGGAGAAGACATGGCCAGATAGGATAAGAGTTGCAAGCCAGAGGTGGCTTCTCTGCTCTGAATCCTAAATCTTACCCATGGTGCGTTGGGAATATCCTGAGGTCACCATGACATTGCCCCCCCCAAATATGGTAGCTCAAAGCCTAAAAATTTTCCCCTTGATTCTTCTTCTCAATGACCCTATATGACCTCCACAGGCCAGTTCATGATGCTGTGGTTAATGACAACCTGGAGACCATCTGGCTCTTGTTATCCTATGGAGCTGATCCCACACTGGCTACCTATTCCGGTCAGACAGCCATGAAGCTGGCCAGCAGTGATAACATGAAGCGCTTTCTCAGTGGTAAGCATGGACCAGAATTGCAGCAAGAATCCTCAGGGTTAGCCTCAGACTCCTTAACCTGTGGTAGAGGTGGGGGGGGCTTTTCACTAACTATCCTAGATAGCTCCCACAGGGGTGTCCACCCTCTTCACACATTCCTTCAATGTCTTGGGAATCTCTAGTTACTTTAAAAAGCCCCTTGCTGTGAGTGTCCACATCACTACCTTTGTTAAGTCCTAACCTCCTACAGGGACTCATTTCACCACTTGGTGTCTTGCAGCAGGCCTCGTGGTAGAAGATTGCCTATAAACTCCTAGCTAGGAGCAAAATACATTGACCTGTGCTATGAATGGAATGTCAGTGGTAGAGAACACATAATCCCCATTTAACTGTTTCTGCAGTGTCTCCTTGATTGTAATTAAAGTGGTTCCTCCGAGGCCCTTTTTGAAGCTTTATCCTCATGGTCCTTCTCCATGGTAACTTTGATATTCCTGGTGCATTCCAATATTTTCCACTTCTCTTCATTCCTTCTCTTTTTCCTACCTTCCATCGTCTAGTGGAGTGTTACATTTAGGCCCAGGGCCAGGGCCAGAAACCACTGAATTGATTTTTCTCTCTAGTAGGTAGTGCTGTGTGTCTGCAGGTAGGCAGGTTGCTCTGATTGAGTTGGGCAGGTAGGATGGAGAAATGTATGATCGGTGTCAGTCCCTTCTGACTTTATCTCAGGGCACTGGAACCTTCAACTTTTTGTGACAGTGTGGCTTAGTCCTTCAGGTAGCCAGACTGATGGATGCTGCAGTTGGGTATTGCACCTATGACCCTCCTCACAGGCTTCAGCTGTGGTAGAACAGTCTGTTTCCTCCTGTTACCTAAGCATTGGCCCCATTAGTCATCAACTATCCCTGCCAAGGATGCACTATTTGGTTCCTAGGTAGAAAGTCATGCTTACTTAAGAAAGGTTCGCTGAGTAGCTATTAATCAAGGAAGAGAACCTGTAGTAAAGGTTCACATGGAAGGGGAGAGAGGTTTTATACTGTAGAGGCTGCAGGGACACAAGGGGATGACAGGTTGCCTAGGGAGATTTTGACTTGAGCTCAGTCAACCTCCCGACAGGTCCCAGTGCACTTAACTAACCCTTGAAGTATAGGTCTCAGGCCCTCCAGTCCGACATACCTCAGGCTAGGGAACTGGAGGCTTCCTTTTTCATTTCTTTCCCTCTGGCTCTAAGTCCTTGAGCGTCCGGTCATCATGAAACACAGCTACTTAGGGTTTTCTTTTCATTAATCGCTTAACTTAGATCAATGAGGACAGGAATTCCCTTTAGCAGAACCACCACAAGGGTACAGCATCTGTAGTATCCCACATGTACACTTTCTTAGATGCTGGCATGGCTCTTTGCACTCTGGATTACTAGAACCATGTATGGACCAACATCTAGGGTATGCCACTATAAAGAAGACATTTCATGAAACATTGTCTTTCATAACTTTTCTAATTGGAGGGGAACTCTTGCTAGAAACTGCCCTCTACAAAATAGAGGTCAAGTAAAGTAATACTTTGGTTACTGAGTAAATGAATGCTTTTTTCTTCCTTGACCTCTTCTCTAAAATTTCTAAGGACTTTAAATGATGATACTTTGTTGTTTTGTTTGAGACAGGGACTATGCAGTTGTAGTTGTCTTAGAGCTTGCTATGTAGACCAGACTGGCAGGGATTTGCCTGCCTGAGTGCTAGGATTAAAGACATACACACCTCTATGCCTGATTGACACTTATTATTGGCTAAAAATGAGAGCTAAGCACTTCTTCTCTTTAGTTTCTATAAACTCATCCCAATCTCCTACGTGATCTTTTTAAAAGACTTTTTGAGACAGAGTCTCACTATGTGGCTCTGATTGGGCTGGAACTTGCTATGTACACCGGGCAGGCCTTCCAATTCAGTGGTATGATGCTTTTTCTCGAATAACATTTGTCTGCCTTTGCCTCCTGAAAGCTGGGATTCAAGGTGTGTGCCACCATACTTAGCTAAAAAGAATTTGAAAATGTATGTGTGCGTGTGTGCATGCATACAAGCATGCACAAGTGCATGAGTGCCACAGCTTGCATGTGGAGGTCAGTGGACAACTTTCAGGAGATCAAACTTAGGTCATCAAGCTTGTGCAGCAAGTACTTTTATTCACTGAGACATCTCACTGATATATAGCTTGCCTTTTGACACCCACTTTTCTAACTAAAGTGGTTGTTGGTGTTGCAGAATCCAGAGGAGACTTTTCTAAACTCTAGTGTTCTTGCCTCTCTGAGCAGAACATCTTCATTTAGGTCTTGGCACATGTTTCTCAGTTCTTAGGTAGGAAGGTCATATTCCAAGGGAGTTCTAAGAGATTGGGGCAACACTTACTCATGTAAGAGCAGGGTTCTTGTAGCTAAAATTCTACCAACCTAGACTCAGACCTTATCATGATCCTCCAGTGGAGGCAGACATTGTAGGAGTCAGCAGGACCCCCAGGCAGGGAAGACATAGGCCCTAAAGCTCTTTTGATGAGGGCTGACTGAAAGGACAATAAAGAGAACTTTTTTAAAATTAAGGTGAGATAGCTGTGTGTGATGGCATGGCATATACCTAAAGTCCAGCACTTGCCAGAGGAGACTAAGGTAAGAAGATTGCTGCGATTGTGAAGCTGTCCTGTGTTACATAGTGAGTTCCAGGCCAGCCTGTACTACTTTTTTAAAAAATATTTATTTATTTATTTATTATGTATATAGTGTACAGAAGAGGGTACCAGATCTCATTATCCAGATGTGAGCCACCATGTGGTTGCTGGGAATTGAACTCAGGGCCTCTGGAAGAACAGTCAGTGCTCTTAACCTCTGAGCCATGTCTCCAGCCCGGCCAGCCTGTACTTCTTAGGTGAACAGTAAGACCCTGTCATCTAGGGTAACAAAGTTCAAGTGACTAATTCTGTGACACTGAGTGCATTCATGATGAGTAGTCGTCATTGGAGGCTCTTGATGCTTCAAGCTAAGCATTCACATTCCCTCTCTTGTCTTTTATCCCTGGATAATTCCTCATTGGTTCCCCAGGAACCACAAGGTAGTGGGATGTTCATAAGGTGGGAGGTATGGAAGCATTCTTCCAATGCTAGATCATATATCTAGGTACATGTGCATAAATTTGGATGGATTTGTTTGTTTATTTGGACCTTTTGAGATGGATGTTGTTTGGTTTGTTTGGTTTTTTTCTTTTTTCTAATTTCAGCTCATCTGTCTGGCTGCAGTATTTAAAAGTGCTCTCCTTTTCATCTTCAAGCACTTGCTTGGCCAGGTGCTCCAGAGATTATCTTCATCCTTCCCTAGCAGACGTCTCACAGCAGAAAATAGAGCAAACTCATGTAGGGTGCTAAAGGCTTCATTTTCTGTGGTCATCTGATTTGTGCCTCATTCTTAGCTTTTCTCACTATGCAAGGTTCCTGTTCTGGAATGGTTGCCTGGGACTGAACTCTTCTAAGTAAGTGTTCCTGTAATGAGTTAAGGAAAGAAGATGGGTGACTGACTTGGATTATAAATGTGGACTTCCTTAAGCTGTGTTGACTCTAGCCAAGGCCATTTCTTCTGAGCTCAGCTTTTGGAGGGTAGTGTAGCACTACTTCATTTGCTCGTCTGCCCATCCATTTATTTATTTATTGAGTTCTGGATGCTAAAGGCCAGATAGCAAACCCTTTCTACCTTGTTGTGAGGCTTAGAGCATAAAGCTGTCCAAACCCCCAGAAGATCTTTGAAAGGCTTGGTCAGATTATAGGCCTGTTGCTCATTTACCCTTGACCCTTTAGGGAAAAAACAACATCTAATCTAGCTGAGAATGAAAACAGATCCCATCTTTCTTCTCTGTAGAAAAGAACACAAGTAGGAGGGAATTATATAGTTTGCATCGGGGCATCATGAAAGGTCTAGGGACTTCTTTTTCTTTCACTGATGAAAGGGTTAGTGACATGAGATGTCTTTCTGTATGCTGTGAATATAATTGATAAATAACTGTTTCAACCTATGGCAAGGCATCTTAGAAGTAGACGAGAAATCTAAACATAAATAAAAAAAATGAAAAAGAGGACAGAGTCAGAGCAATCCAGCCGCCCAAAAAGCAAGATATAAAAAAATAAGCCATGAGCCATGTGGCAAGACAGATTAATCAAAATAGGTTAAATTAAGATACAAAAGCTAGCTAACAATATGCCTCAGCCATAGGCCAAACAACATATGATTAATATAAGCTTCTGTGTGTTTCTGTGAGACTGGGCGTCTAAACAGACCAAAAACCTCTACAACAGGTTAGCTTTTGACCATTCAAGGCCACTGAAGCACAGATTTTTTTTGTTTTTCTTGCCATAGAACTCTATGGTATGACCCAAGACATCTCATTTCTTAGTTTTTCTTCTTTCATGTCCCTCAGCTGGTGGCTTAGCTGGTTGGGAGGAGTGTGATGGAATGCTAGAGAAACTTCTGGCTACCACTCCATACATGGGAGCAAGGGACTGTGTATATAACAATAAGATATTGATGGTGCTTTAAATCAAAAGGTGTTGAGGTAAGATTCGTGTAACCTAAAATTAATGATTTTATGTAATTCATTCTGTGGCTTTTAGTTCATTTGTAACATTCTCCAGTCACTACTTCTGTCCAGTTTTGAAATGTTATCATCATCTTGCATAGAAGTTTGGACAACATGACCTCTTCTTCTTCTCTGCTCCTAACAGTTACCACTCTGCAATTTGGTCTCCATGGATTTACCTATTCCAGACTTCATATAAATGGAACCCTACAACCTGGGGCTTCTGTGTCAGGCATAATTGTGTAGTGTAGTAGTTTCATGGTCCATCCATATTTCAAGTACTAAATTCTCTTAATTCCTCCCTCTGTGCGGAGGGTGGTCAGAAGGAATTGTGGGAATTGAGTCTGTCCTGTCACCATGTGGGACCCTGAGATTGAACTCAGATCATCAGGTTTGAGGTACTTTTACCCATTGAGCCATATTTCTGGCTCTACATTCTTTTATGCCTAGTAACATGCCATTGTGTGTTTTGTGTGCCATTTATACTATCCGCTCATTCATGCATAGTGGTTTGTACTGCGCCCCTCTTTTTAGCTTGTCGGTAGTGCAGCTTTGATCATACATGCACAAATACTTGTTTTGATTACTCGTTGTCAGTTCGGTTGCATGAATATCTAGAAAGGGGATGGGTAGGCCCAGGGCACCTTTTCACGCAAAGGATAATATCTTGAAAGTTTGATGGGGGTGGAAGAAGAATTGAAAAGAAAGGCCTGTCATTTTGATGGTAGTCACATCTGAGAAGTGTGCATTAAAGCTACACCATTAAGTGACTCCTCCCATATGTTTGTCACTCAGAGGCGTGTTCCAACTTTAGCTTCTTTGCTTATGCCAGTTAACTTTGGGCTATCTCAAAAAGGCAAGTTCACCTGTCCAAGACAAAGCTTTGCAGGCAGCGGAGAGAATTACAGGAATGTGCCCTGGGCTCTGAAGGCACTTCCTAGTGAGGAGCCCCAGGAATGTGGTGAACTTGGCCTGCTCTGGTGGAATCCTTGTGTGACTGGGGATAGGGGAACAGGGGCAGCAGAGTACATATGTTTTGGCATGCTGCCTAAGTGTCTCACTCTATAGTAATTCTCTCTTTTTCTCCTCTTCCTCCTCTGCCTTTTTCCATAGTGTGTCTGTTATCTATTAGGCTTTTCTTAGGTACCAGGCCCTGGACCTTTGGTACAGTAGATAAAAAAATGAACAGAATAGACCTGGCTTTTACTTATAAGCCTCCTTTCCTTTATTGCCCATGATACAAAACACAAGACCAGACTCGGCGAGTAGAAGGAAGTCCTGTGTCAGGTGGTGGTCCAGTGTATAGGCGGGTGGGGGCTGTCATCAGGGCCTCAGGTTTGATGTGCCATGTTCAGAGGTCTGATCTATACAACTTAAGGTTCGTCACTGTGCTGTCCCTTTAAAGCTGTTCCTGCTGCCTTTCCAATGGGAGCAGCTCTTCATGTCCCAGAAGATAGCTAAGAAAGGAGTGCCTTTGGTAACTTGTTTTAACAGACAGTTCTTGCTGCTGCATTGGCTCAGAACTGGAGGCGTTGTGTAGCAGTGGTACTTTTCAGTAGAGAAAGCAGGCTGCACTCCTTGGGGAAGTAATTGCCAACTTCCTCCTGGGATGATTGGCTTTGCAGGTGGACACCCTTACCTCCTTTTGTTCTTTGGACTCTCTTCTTTCCTGTTGCCTAGGTGCTACTTGAGAGCTGGTGACAATCACCCACAGCTAAGTCAGCCTGCTAATTGTACTGTTTGCCATACTGGCAACTTCTGAGCTGCACACTCACAAACAGCACACTTAATTTTGTCAGGAAAGCCAGTAGGCATGCTTCGCATCTTCATGGGAATATGAGGTGAGCCTGTTCATTAACAGAAAATGTTTAGCTAGGAAACCAAGAGGCTGAGGGTGACCTGGAGTCCATCTTGAGAACAAGGAAACAAAAGGCAGGTTTTTAAGTTTTAATTGTAGTAGTACATCCATAGAAGATCTTTCAACTCCAGCCACTGTAGCCGATTGGGTGATGGGATGTTGAAGAGTCACAGCACTGTCAGCACTGTTTGGTTTCAGAGCTTCTTTCTCATGATGAAGGAAACCCTAGCCCTAATCTCAGCCACTGCCCTTCCCTTCGCCCATACTCATATACTCAATCTGCTTTCTGTACTTTTTACTTACTTGTTTTTCAAAACAAGGTTTCTCTGTGTAACTCAGTCTGTAGAGCAGTCTGGCCTAGGACTGCCTGCCTCTGCCTCCCTGGTGCTGGGATTAAAAGTGTGTGCCAGCACTGCCTGGCCTTAAAATGGGAAGATTTACCAATTACTACAATGTTTTTAACTTTTTTCTGCTTTCTGTCTTACTGGCCTTCTCTAGTCTAGACATTTCCTTGACACGGAATTATACAATATTTGGTTTTTATAACCAATTCTTAACTTAGCATCATGTTTTCAAGGTTCATCTATGTGGCACATTGTCACTCTGTTCATTTATATGGCCTTTTGTGTCTGGCTTCTTTTAGTTACCATCTGTGTTCCTTTTTCTGGCTTTAGTAATATTCATGTGTGAGTGTGTGCATATATGTGTCACCCTATGCAAGCCACATCATGCGTGTAGAAGTCAGTGGACAAATTATGGGGTGTTGGTTCTCTCCTTGCACCTTGTAAAGCAGAATCTGGCTTTGTTGCTCTATACTCCAGCCCTAGATGGTCTGTGAGCTTTCAGTTGATACTTTTGTCTCTACTTTCTGGGACCATAAATGCTTACTAAGCCAGACACCCAGTTTTTTCCATGCCTTCCATTGATTATACTCAAGTCACCGGGCTTGTGTAGCAAGCACTGTTACATAGTGAATCCTTCTCTGGCACCTTGTCTTGAGCTCTTTTGGGTAGAAGCAAAAGTGGTTTTGTTTTGTTGAAACAGCCCAGGCTGACCTCAAACTTCATTCTCTTGCCTCAGCCTTCTAAGTAGTAAGGATTGTGTGTGTGTGTGTGTGTGTGTGTGTGTGTGTGTGTGTGTGTGTGTGTGTGTGTACACTGCCATGCCTAGTTTTACTTTTTATGCGTGGTTTTTTTTTGTCTGTAAATTAAACTCAGACTCATGCTCAGTGTGTAATGTGCCACTCAGCTATACCTATAGCTACTTACCTTACTTTTAAAAAGATAGATCATGCTGTGGCACATTAATACTGTCATAGGCATAAGATTCTGCTCATAGAAAAATGTCCTGTACTCTTTGAAGCTGGGGGCAAGCTACATGCCTTCTGGCTGATGTGTGAAAAAAGAGAAGAGGCCCAGTGGAGACTGGACATGTCACAGCTTCCTCCAGCCAACTGTTGACATACAAGAATGCAGAGGCAGTACTGCCAGATCTTTGCCTTTTTTATCTATTTTTTAATAAAAAGTTGGAAATCTAATTTTTAAGTAAAATCTCCCTGTTTTACCAAAACTAGAAGCTGTTTTTTTTTTCTTTTATTAAAAACTGGACCATATATGGGTGGGCTGCATAAGGCTTCTAAACCTGCTTGCTTGTAATCTGTTGTGAGCAGGAAGTGGACCTGTCACCCCAGCTCCCCTCTTGTGGCCTTTGCCTCTTCTTCCCCTCCCCCTAATCCCACAGGGATAATCCTCAAGATTTCCTTTTTGTCTCACACCTTCTCTTCTTTTATCAGATCACCTCTCGGATCTTCAGGGCAGGGCAGAGGGCGATCCTCGAGCATCCTGGGATTTTTACAGCAGTTCTGTGTTGGGTAAGCTCTAATGGGAAGAATCACTGGGACTAGGTGTATCTCACCAATACTTCCTGGAAGTAGGAGCCCCACTATGGGGGTAGCCCTTTCTTACCTGGCAGTGCCTTATTGGATAGGCCCTTTGAGCACCTCCCCTTCCGACGTCAGTCACTGGTATGAGGGCTGACATGCCACAGGGATTTGCATAAAGTCACCCTCCCCTGTCCTCTATCTGTCCCACCCTAGGTGCATTGTAATCCCAGTGTGAATCTCTTTGCTGCTGCTCACACTGTACAAGTGTCACCCCTCACCTGGCACTTTTTGTTTTCACTCTCCACCCTGTCATTTATTTTCTCTTTTTTCCCTGGGTTTCTTTTGCTTTGTTTTTGAGATAGGGTGTTATTTTGTTTTTTAAAAAAACTTTATTTATTATTTATTTATTTATTTATTTGTCTTGGTGTTTGCCTGAAACTGGAACTACAGACAGTTGTTAGCTGTCATGTGGGTGCTGGGAATCGAACCCGGGTCCTCTGGAAGAGCAGACGGTGCTCTTAACCGCTGAGCCATCTCTCCAGCCCCGTTATTTTGTAACTCTGAAACTCAGAGATCCTTCTGCCTCTGCCTCCCAAGAGCGGATGAAAGGCAAGAGTAGGGATTAAAGGTGTGAGCCACTGGGCAGAGCTCAACCTTGTTTTTGAGATTTCTGTTGTCCTGGGCCCTTAACCGTTTGGCCCAAATATACAGCTAGAAGGTCAGAACACCTTTGTGATCATCCAGGTTTGTCAAGTGTTAGCCGGGGTAAAGATTAAGAGCAAATTGTGCTAAAATGCATGAGCCACATCCAATGACTGGTTGGGGAAGGGAACCTTTTGAGTCCCTCAACTTCAGGATCAGGCAGTGAGGTACCTTGAGGAAACTATAGCCAGAGGATAGGTGTTACTTTAGCCCTTGACAGCTGCTAGTATCTTCTGTTTTCCCTCTGGAAGAGCTCAGCTGCCTGTCAACCTTTGCTTTTTCTAATCAGATGATGGGGAAGGGTAATGGAATTCTGGCTGCAGGCGACAACTCATTTCCTTCCAAGTCTAGAACTTTCATGTGCCCTCTCAAGGATATGGGCCCATAGTCAATCCAGCCAGGGACTTTGTGGCCTTGTATTTATCTCTTAAGTAGTCACTTTATATCCCTTCATCTGGCTGCAGCTCTTTCCTTCCTTCATTATGCTTGTAGCTGATGCCCTGGGTACTCACTTTACAGAGAAAAAAGATGGGTTTGCCTGTGACCTCCTCCATAATCCGCCTGGGAGTGCTGAGCAAGGAGACGATTCTGAACAGGATGACTTCATGTTTGAACTCTCAGACAAGCCTCTTCTCCCTTGTTACAACCTCCAAGTGTCAGTGTCCCGTGGGTAAGTGTCTGAAGAGTCTACAGGCACCCTGTGACAGTGTTCTGGCAGCCCCTGACCTGCCTCCCAAGAAAGGAGGACCTCTCCAGTAGGAGGCAATGCAGCTTGGGGAATGAGTGCCAGAGCAGAGGAAAGATGCCTTGCTTCTCCAATGCAGACTCCAGTTCACAGACCTCTAGAGCTACACCTAGGCTATCAACTTGGTGCATTTCCAGGCCCCAAATCTGAAGAATTTTTGCACTGTTACTGTGTGTAGGCAATAATCTGGGAAATATTTGGGATGATGAACTATTAGAATCTCTGGAACATTTTTGTGGTTACTGGGGACAGCTAGACAGAATATTTGCAATTGAGATTCTTGGAAAAGCCAAGGCATATGTTTGCCATAGCTTTGGATCCTCTAGGATCCTTAAGCAATCTACAGCACAGACTCTCATAGTCTTAAAACCAGCAAGTTGATCAGCACTGCTATTTCAAGCAACTGTGTCTACTACAGGGGCACCCTACTCTGTGGAGTCTACAGTACACCTGACACCTGCTATTACACTGAGCCCAATTGACTCTTTATTAATTCAGAATTGACTGAATTCTGACTTGAAGGGAGTTTGTCAGCTTTCAAGGCCTTGTGTTTGATGGGTTTTCCAGTACATCAGCACATGGAAGTGCTAGGTAGTTGAATAAGAATACTGGATCAGGGCACTAGGAAGATGGCTCAGCAGTTTGGAGCACTTGGAGAGGGCCCAGATTTGAATGCCAGCATCCACATGACAGCTCACAATCATCTAGAACTCCATTTCCAATGGATCCAATGCCGTCTGCTGGCCTCCACAGACACCATTCCCATATGTGGTCCATATGCACACCTGCAGAAAAACCCTCATAATGTAAAATAAATAGATTTTTAAGTGCAAGATTAGTTGCCCTTTTGCTCTTTAGCCTTCTTGTTCTTCTGGGCAGAAGCTGATCCCAGAGGGTGGGGCCAGGCCTCTGAGGTAGAGTGTTGCAGTTAATTCCTACAAAGTATTCAGCACCTCCTTCTCTGAAACAAGATCTTGGAATAGGCAGTAAAAGGACCAGAGTAGTTTGCTTTAGGTACAGACAACATGGACAACCAAGGGCCACATGCCACCCCATAAGCAGAGGGTATGGGTGATTTGCCCACAGGTATGTGTATGTATGCCTGTTGTCTGCAGAGGCCATAAGAGGTCATGGGGTTTCCCAAAACTGGAGTTATAGACAGTTGTGAGCTGAGTCACATTTGTGCTGGAGATTGAATCCAGGTCCACTGGGAAAGCAAATAGTGTTCTTAACCACTGAACCATCTCTCCAGCCCTTCTATCCTCATTGTTTAAAAGAGACTGTTCAAGTATTTTATGTGACAGACATTGCTATCTTGTGAAAGAAATGTTGAATTTTAGGGAAAAGGACTATGAGTCTCAATAGGTGAAGGTGTTTTGTTTTGTCGATACAGGGTCTTTGTGAAGCCCTGGCTGGCCTGGAATTCACTAGGCAGACTAGGTTGACCTCAATCTATCTGTTTCTATCTCCAAAGTGGTGGAATTAGAGGCTTGAGCAACTGTGTCCAGCTAGATAGGTGTTTTAGATACTGTGTAAAGTGATTGATTTCATAACCATGTTTTATGCACTGGATCAAGCCTTGAGATCCACAGCACAGACAATTTTAGCCTTTAAAAAAACTCAGCCTAGTGTAGTAGACAAATAAGTATGCAATTAACTTTAATAAAAGACCAAATGTTCTAAGCAGTTTTATTACTGTAAAAAGGGTGTCAGGTGAGAAATAACAAATTCAGTCTATCTTGAGCTCTATTCCTAGGCACCAAAGAAGGCAAAACATCTATACACATAAAAGTTTTAGAAGTTATCTGTTTCTGGTAGGACAAGGGATGCAATGTGGTTAGTGTATGTGGGAGAGCTAGAAATTGAGTTGAAGAAGATGAATTGGGGTTATCTTTGGATGGTCTGTCTTAATATCATACTGAAGAATTAGAACTTGCTAGATGACCTAGAACTTACTATGTAGACTAGGCTGGACTCAGATTCACACAGATTTTTCTGCCTCTGCTTCCTAGGTGCTAAAATTCAAGTCATGTGCCACCATATCTGGCTATAATTTTATTTTTAATTATGTGTGTGTGCATTTGCATATGGGCATGTGCACATGAGCATAGGTACCCAAGGAGGCCAGAGATGTCAGCTCTGCTGTAGCTGGAGTTAGTTATGAGCCACCCAGTGTGGGTGCTGCCAATTGAATTTGAGCCCTGAGAAGATGAATATATGCTCTTAACCACTGAAACCCAAGTTGGTATATTTTTGTTGGAAGCAGGAGAGGACCGTTGAAGGCTATTCAGTGAGGGAATGGGGGGACTCTGAAAAACCTATAGCTATGTTCTTGAATATGTCTTACTTTCTGCTCAGCACCTCATTTTTTGAACCTACATACTTAAGCCTGTATTAAAATAGCTTCATTAGTCTCCTCCCCCATCAAGAGTAAAGATTCAACAGAGACAGACGGAGCAAGTATAGGGCTGGCGCATTGTAGTACAGACTAGAAGTGGCAAGGGCTGGGAATTGGATAGTAAAGTGGCTCTGAGGACTAACTGTTAACTGGGACCACTAACTAGGGAGTAATGCAGGATTGCTTTCTGATGTCAATGGAAGAAGCACTTGGCTGCTGACGGGCCTCTGCAGCACCCCTCCCAGCTGTCCTTCGGCTGCCGCCCAGTCAGATGTGCTCCACAAGGGCAGACTGGCTGTAATGTGAGCCCTGGGCCTGCAGAAACATTGGTGCTGCTGCTGCTGCTGGAGGAAAAAAAAGTTGTCTAATGCATTCCAGAGCCAAAGAGAAATGCCTTTTGGATTACCCGCAGTATAGGCCTTTCTCCACAACCCCACCTCCACTAGGGAACATCTAGGAGGCCAAGTGAGCAGTAGTGAGATCAGGAGAGAGAAGTCAGGCAGGGTTGCCTGGAATGGGGGTCAAGAACAAGTGGTCTCAGCAGATAGGAAAATACTAGGCCATGGGGTAGCAGTCTAAGTTCCAGGGAAAGTCCCAAGAGGTACATTTCCCACTTTGGCTTGCCCTTTGTGGAGAAGCTACCCCATGGGTCGCTACTTACTAATGTTCAGGTAGAAGCTGGGGCAGGTGTTGTGCTGTCCCAGCCTCATCCCAAAAACTTGTGGTTTCCTGGGAGATAGCAGTGAGTCTCGGTGAAGTATGGTAGTGTGGGGGTGGGCTGAAAGGGGAGTCACTTGGTCTCCTGGCTCCCCACCCTTCCTCCTGAGCCTGCATCCCTAACTCCCATCTTATCTTTCCAGACCCTGCAACTGGTTCCTCTTCACTGATGTCCTGAAGAGGCTGAAACTTTCCTCAAGAATCTTCCAGGCCCGCTTCCCGCACCTTGAAATTACGACCTTGCCCAAGGCCGAGTTCTACAGGCAGGTGGCTTCAAGTCAGCTGCTGACCCCTGCTGAGAGGCCTGGAAGCTTGGAGGACAGATCTCCCCCAGGCTCTTCTGAGACTGTGGAGCTGGTGCAGTATGAGCCAGAGCTGCTGCGGCTCCTAGGGTCTGAGGTGGAATATCAGTCTTGGAGCAGTTGACGGAAACAGCCCCTCCCTGTTCTTCTTTCTCCTCCGAGTTCACCCTTCCCCCACTGCCCATGTCTCCCCCACCAAGTACCAGACTGCAGAATGAGGCAATAATACGGACCAACAAGAAGCCGCCTTATCAATGCCAGCATTAGTGACTGGATTTTTTTTGGGGGGGGGGGTTACAAGTAGTTCTCATCTCCCGTTGTTGTTGTGGTTGGTGATGGGGGTGGAAAGTTGAACTCCACTTCTGAAGGCAAGAGGTCTGGAGATGGTGGAAGGTGGCACCAGGGTTCCTTGGACTAGCTTCTAAGCTTATGCCAAGACCAAACATGGGCCTGGGTGGCTGGGGCCTGTCCTAAGGAGAAATGAGAAAAACAAATCTCTGAGTGCCCCTCCCTATCTCCCTGTCTCTTCTGTCTTCCATAGTATTTATTTTATTAGTATTTAATTTGTATTGTTTCATTGGTTTCTGATAAGTCTGTATCACTGTGACGATTTGAGACAACTTGTTGTATTGAGGGACTTTCTTTACCTCTTTTTCCTTTTTCTTTCTGGATAAGCTTTGGGGATGCTCCCTCCCTCTAAGAAAATTATTCCCAGGTTGTCTTTCCCCAGATGGGGAGAGTGCAGGGTGAAGAAGGATAGGGGCCATCATCATATGACTAAACATCCTGGCTGCTGCTGGCCCAGAGCTGGGGGGTCTGGGGGCAAATCCCTGGCCTTTGGTGCTCCCCCACCCCCTGCCAGTTTTGCCCCACCCCCACCCTTTGTAGCAGTTCTGCCATTTTGACATTAGTGTTTACTAGGGAGAGGGGTTCCTGAGTTACTCTAATAAAGGCAGGTTGAGAATGGGCCTGAGGGGTGAGAGTGCTTCCCTCACACTGCTCCGCTCAGAGTGCACAGCGTGAAGTTATTCTGGCATCTTTTGCCCTCTAACCCTCCCGTCCTTGCCTCACCCTGCCTACCCTGGGCTCCCCATCTTGAGATACTGAGCCTTTTGCCTCCCAGCCTCTGCCTCGACATCCCTACCACAGACTTCCAGAACTCTTCTTCTGTCTCTCCTCACTCGCCCTGACTCTTCTTTGCTATCTGCCCTGGCACTGACTAGGCGATGGCAAGGACTAGTCTCTAGTCTGGCTCCACACCTACTTGTGGATTTGAAACTGAGTGAGTGGATCCAGGGCCTTCACAGTTCCATCAGGAGAGAGGGACGGAGGGAGGAAGGGAGGAGGAACTTGGGTTGTCTTCCATGGCCCCACCCCTCCATGGCATTGTGTTTCCCACTCTTATTTTTCTACCGATGGTTATTTTTCCGAACAATCCTTGTAGAGAGTTATGTACCATCCAAAGGCAGGAGGGCATTGCTGCAGTTGGCTCTGGTTGGAGATGGTACAGTTTTATTGTACAGGTGCTAAACAACAAAGAAGAAAATGAAAAAAAAAAAGACACACGAAAAAAGGGAAAAAAAAAGCCAGTTTGGGGATAGGACAATCTGTTCTCTGGAGGCTCCTGACCCATTTAGGAGCATTCTTTCTTTTAGTTGTGTGATTTTTGTTCCCATGGGGATTTTCTGGAGTCCCTTCTGCAGGACAGCCCCACCATCCTGCTCAGTTGATTTTGAACAATTGTTTTCCCTTTTTAACGACAGCAAAATTTTATAGACATACACACACACACACACACACACACACACACACACACACACACACACATATATATATATATATAAAGTTGAGGGGGTTTGGATTTCAATTTTCTTTGTTTTGTTGGGATTTATGATAACTGTGTGGTTTATTTTGTTTTCTGTTTGCCTTTATTTTGTTTTGCATTTTGGTGTGTACTCTGGCTGCCCTTTATGTTTCGTTTTAAGCAACTGGCTGTGGAGTCAAAAACACTTGCATACTGAAAAACCTGTGTCAGGGCCATTGTCTCCTGTCCTAACTCTTCTTTGTGGCTTTGGGGGAGTTAAGTGGTTCCTAGAGATACAGTGGACAAAGGCAAGGCAGAATAGAGCTTTGGGTCAGTAGGCCAGGGTGGGAATCTGGAAAGGAAGGTCCCTACTCATCTGAGGGTAAACTAGTCCAGTTTAGGGTTGCTTCCATTTGGAGATGTGGAAGAACATTCCTTGTTCTAAACTGGAGGAACAAGAATATGGGAGGGGAGGGGCCCCTATGGCTGCGGGGTGGTGCTGTGATCCTCCCTAATACAGGAAATCATCTGCCTGCTCATTCCTCTTTGTGCCAGGATTATCCATCTGGCTGCACTGTGCAATTGCCCACCCTGACCTTACCCTACCCTTGCCAGCACCCTCTCTGTTGTACCAGTGCCTTTACCTGCCCACCTGAGTAGTGCTGGCTGTCCATGGTTCTAGTTTCCAATGGCTTAGCTGTAAGGGCAAGACACCTGTCCCTAGTTTTACAATTCCTCCCACTTTTTGAGAAACAGGAGCTAAAATTCTGTCTGCAGCCCCAGAATGTGTTTGTTACTCTTTGAGTAACAGGAAATTTTGTGAAGGCCTGGAGCCTACAAACTTTTAAGCTCTGTATCTTTGGCTTGAGTGGGCTGGCCAGGAGAATGATTTGTCTGGCTTCTTGGAGCCCAGTCATTCTCCAGGAATAAACGTAAGCCCCACTCTATGCCAGAAGCTCAGAAACTTGCTTCTGCTTAAATCTGCCCAGATACAAGAACATTATCTTTTTAGAGGCACAACACTAATCTGCCTCATTGCTGTTGCTCTCCCTACTTTCTGATCACAGGTCATCCCAAACACCCCATAGTGTTCTTAATCTATTTGAAACTTGGAATAAAAGGGGAAGCATACATGGTGGCATATGTCCATAATCCCAGCCTTGGGGGAGTGGGTCATTGAGGCAGATAGATTGCTGTGAATTCTAGGTCAGCCAGGGCTATATGGCAGACCCTATCCCAAAACATCAAGCAAGTAGTGATAATGCATGCCTGTAATCCCACTTCTCTGAAGGACAGAGGCAAGAAGGTTTGAGGTCAGCTTGGGCTATGCAGACCTTGGCTCAAAATAACAAAAAGGAACTTGCAGTTCAGAAGTCAGGCATGACAGGAGTTTACAGAAGCCATGTTGTGGTTTCTGTATTCAGATAGGCCCAAAACGTTGTGGGACCGCAAAGGGGTGGACAAGGGCACCTGGATGATTGGCAGATGGCCTGGGAGAGATGGCGAATGGTGCATACTTAATATGTTTGGATTGAGGGCACAATTTAAGCAAAGGCTTGGAGAGGAGAATTTTAAAAATCAACAGCAGTTTCTACTCTTTTACCCACACATTAACTGGAGACTTGTCAGGTTACTAGGATCAAAGCTAGGGGCTTCTTTATTGTATATGCATTGGTGTGAAGGTGTCAGATCTCAGGGAACTGGAGTTACAGACAGTTGTGAGATGCCATGTAGGTGCTGGGAATTGAACCTGTGTCCTCTGAAAGAGCAGCACTCTTAACCAATGAGCCAGCCATCTCTCCAGCCCCAGCTGGTAGTCTCTTAATTAAAAGTTCTGGAGTCCTTTCAGGTGTGGGGTAGGGGAAAGCTGATAACCTCTCACTAGCATGCACCTTGCTTGAAAGCCTAATCCTGCTGGTTGGCAGTCAATCTACCAAACTCTGGATAAATGAGACTTTACAGAGAACAAAATGAGAGTTTAGCTGGTTAGTTCCTCTATGTCACGGTCAGTTAATGTTGATCTTGCCAGGATGGTTTTTTTGGTGCTGAAAGCAGCCCTATCAGCCTCTGGATTCTCATGCCTGGTCCCTAGATGATATAAAGTAAAGGAGAAGTGAAGTGGGCAATAAATTGCCCCTTTCATAATCTGGTCTAATCAGGAAGTATATTAGGCATTTTGTTGTGTTGGGTCTCGATGTGTTTTTAAAGAGTCAGGTATGCCCGGGGCATCCTGAACCACTATAAGGGAGTCACCAAATGTTCAGGCGTGCTATAGATTCAGAAGGAGGGCAGGCTTAGTTCTGTGTCCCCTTTAGAAGGATAGTTTCCACTATTAGGGGGCCGGCCACTGCAACCATGTGCCACTGGGTGCGTGCTCCTCCTAGGCTCAGAGCCCCTCCTCCAAGAGCTTGGGTTCAAGCTGCAGGCAAATAGTGGGCCTCTTATCATTGTCCCACTTAAAGTGAGAAAGTAGTGTTTCGTGAAAGTGTAGCTAAAGGCCGGCCAAGAAGAGGAGTATCAGATCCAGGGCCTGTTGAAGGGTTGGAGATGGCCTGGGGCTTGCTTTTGCATCTCTAGGGAAGCTGCCGCATGGAGGCCAGCCGCCTCTGGCTCACCTGCAAATACGCGAGGCTGGGGGCGGGGCCAGAGAGCGGTTGGCCAATGAGGAAGGAGACATTCCTGGCGGACAGCTGAACTCTTCTTGGGAAGGGACCTAGGGGAAAGTTCGAAGCTCCAGAGCTAGGGAGGTTGTTGGCGGGAACCAAAGCCTCCCAGAAGTTGGGAGTCAGGAAGCGTGTTCAAGGGACAGGAAGACGCCCGTTTGGGCCGCTCCTCTGGGAGTGGTGGCCACGCCCTGGCCGCCCTTCCCTCCGGGGCTCCACTTGGCTGGCCCACCATCGTCAACTCCACAGCGCCACCTGCTGGGTATTGGCTGCTATATCCGGCGCATGGAGAAGATAGGCTAGGAGGCTGCTGCAGCGGTGAGCCCAAAGAGCTTGCTCACTCTGGGCCCAGAGACTCCAAAGTCCTAGACAACCAACTGCCTTTCTGAGTACAGTCAGCAAACTGTAACCATCACAAAAACTTGTTTGTCCCCGCCAGAGGGGGTGACATTTCTACCTCAGCTCCACCCAGGGATGAAGAAATAGTGTTGATGCAGTTACTGGAAGGCAGACAATGGCAGTTGTTTGGCAGTTGCCTGTCAGCAAAGCATAGTTGAAAGCAACTCTGAGCTCCTGGTAAACTCAACAGTAGATAAACACGTGGATAAGGGGAGTAGCTGCCTGAAATGTTATATGATGGTTTAAAACCCTGTGGTAGGGGCTAGGGATGTAGCTCAGTTTGGTAGGGTGTTTGCCCAGCATACAAGAAGCTCTGGGTTCCATCTTCAGCACCAAATAAACGGGTTTGGGCAATGAATGTCTGTAATCTCAAAACAGCAGGTCATGTTTGGTCACATAGCTTGGGATACATGAGACACCCCCCCCCATGACATCAAAACAAATTCACTGCAATAGCTCCAGAGTATGGACTGCCCTACCTGCTTCTTCCCGCTACTATGTAGGGCAGAAGGTTGCACAATTGATATCTGAACTCATAATTCCTTTCAATAAACATTTATTGAGCACCTACTGTGTGTCAGGCACTGTGGCTAGGTGCTGGGAATACATCACTGACTAGCACACAGCTCCTGTCCTGGAGGAGCCCACAGTCTATTGGAGGGGAAACGTACATGAACACAGTTAAAGAACTACATACAATGTGCTACAATAAGAGGTATATACAAAGTGCTGTGAGAGCCAGGAGGATGGAAACATCAGCCGCTGGGACGTGCGGATCTTCGCTTGACTCCTGACTACTCCATTAGGCCATCACAAAAGCAGGTGTACTGCTGCCACATGACTCTAGTTACAGGAAGTCTACCTCCTGAGCTTTTTGTCTAGCCTCTCCCATAGTTAAACCTGTTAGCTAGTTTAACACTTCCTGTAGGAAAGAAACTCGACTGGATGGGGAGGTGTGGTTAAGATCAGAGGATGTTTCAAGGAATACAAATCTTGGGTGTTAGGATGGGGGTGGGGCTACTGTGGGGGTATGGCAGGCCCAGGGCAATGAGGCACCTGGGGTAACTGAGGAGAGGGAAGGACAGGAGTCACCAACCTCTAAGCTTGTTACCCATCTCTCATCAGATCAATCAGTAACTTGTCATTGACACTCATCTGCTTTATAGTGTGCCCAGCTGTGTAGGTGACACAGTGATGCCTGTCCCTCAGGAGGTAAAACACAGGAAGGTCAGGATCTCAACTTAAGGTCTATGTAACAGCTTATGTTTATGATAGAGATGTCACAGGCTGTCCATCAAGTGGCAGTTATAAATTTGAGAATTAAATTTAAGAGCTGGCTGCTTCCACCAAATTTAGTCTTGAGACACGTTTTTTTAATTGTTAGGAGAGAGAATATTTTGGTTGGACATAACCCAGGAAAGAAAAGGCAGAGGTGGGGATTTACGGCAGTAACAATTTCGAAAATCATGGACTCATTTTGGAGTAGTACCTTGGAGTGGGGTGGGAAATACCAGACAGTACCCAATAGTGAAGGGCCACCAACTTGAGCTTTCTTTTCTGGTGGGGGCTGCTACCAAACTTCAGATCTTTCTAGAATAACCACCCACAGCTCTCCAAGTGTTTCTCAATTCCTGCAGGACCCCTTGGGTCACGTCATGATTAAGGAACTAAAGGGTTAATGCTGGGCCTCTATAAGGCCTGAAGGATGAGTATTTTAAATATTGGCCCTGCCTGCAGGCCAGGACTCACTGAAGGCCTTTTAGCAGAGGAAGGACAGAATAAGTGGCCTGTGAGATGGGAAGTGCTGAGAAGTCACATTGGACAGGGTGCTGATGTGCGTTGGGAAGGGGGAAGCTGAGCAGCATGAGGTAGGCTGGAGGCTCTGGGAATGAACACAAGCCAGATGTCAGGAGATGAAGGAAGGGACAGGGTCAAGTGCAGTTAGCCACCAGACAGCTCGGAGATTTCCAATCTAGATCAAAAAGCTGTTCCCTAGAGCTGTGAGCCAAGGACTTAGAAAAGTAGGCTCTGAGTTGAATGATTCATATCAAAGAACTGGCCCACAGCAATGGTGGGGCCCCTGGAGAACACCCACATATAAAGAGATGATGAGGGGCCCACCCAGAAACAGTACAATAGGTATGGGAAGGGCACAGCAAGTGTGGGCTAACAAGGACTGAGAACCACGGAGAAGATAATTTGACTATTATCAGATGTTGATGTGTTGATGGCCCTAAGATAATTAATTTCCTTGGAGTTAGGAACTGTATACAGATACTAGATTCCAGTTGCTGTAGGACCACCCCAGCTCATAATGTGCCTTTGTGCTCATTAAAACTGGCTGAGCTGGGGGGTGTAGCACAATTGATAAGCATGCTTGTCTAGCCTGCACAAAGTCCTGGGTCTGATCCACAGAACCGCATGGACTTGGCATGGTGGTACACACCTGCAATGCTAGCACTCACAAGGTGCATGCAAGAGAACCAGAATTTCAAGGTCATCTTCACCTACATAGCAAGTTCAAAGCCAACTGGGCTATATGAGATACTGTCTCAAAAAATACAACCCAAATACACCAACAACAGCAAAAATAACAGCAACAACAATCATGAACTTTTCTCAAGATGCTTATTTCAAATCATCAAGAGACTGCCATTATAAGCTGATTTTATTAGCACAGACATTTCAGTGCCAGTTGCTGAGAATGTAGCAAATGCACCTGCATAACCACAGATGGTTCCTTCCCCCAGGGAAGGAGATAGAACAGTAGGGAAGAAGGATGACCAGCCAGGGAGGTAGTTAGGTCAAGTGGGTGCTTTGGCACAGAGGACGTAGCAAAGGTCCTGGAGCACTGGTTCACATTAACCAAATTCACCAGAGGCTAGAGTTGTTTCTGGGCCTGACATCTCTAAGCATTGCCCCTAAACCTGGTAGGAGAGGCAAGCAGATTCAAAGAAGGGAAACAGAGGGCCTTAGCTGAGAGGCTGACTTTAAGAGAGATTAGGAGAACCGTTTGCAGAAACAGAAAAGAAACAGAGTTGAGTAGTGCCACGGGAGCTATGGGAACTCATGTGTGCTAGCTTCTGTCTTCTTGGTGAAGAAAGAACTGGGTTAGCTGTGAAAGCTGGAAATGAAAAGCACTAGTCCTCCTGAAGGTCTTTCCCAGCCACTGTGAGAGGGAGAAGGTGGGAGAGAAAGCAGGACTGTGTGGCTGGAGCTGGGCTGCCACCCCGCTAACCTTGACAACTCATGACAGGTGGAACATTTCAGGGCAAACAGGATAAAGTGGGAGCCTGAGATAGGGAACGAAGAGCACTGTGACAAAAAAGGTTATTACCAAGCATAGAGCTGATCTTACACAAACAGCCAAAAGCCCTGGCCACAAACATCCAATCCATTCGGGCCTGGCTCACGGTTTTATAATCGGGATGAACTATAGATGGGTGCTTTGCCCCACAACCTGCAGCAAAGTATTGTAAGGTTGCAGCCTGATAGTGGCTGTGGCAAGCACCTGCTCCCAAGGCTAGGCATGCTCCCTTTTCCTCCTGCTATGCTATAAGTGGCCTCTTGTCCCTTAGCAATGTCCTCTTAGCATGCGTACCCATTGAAGGTCACACACCCACTGAAGGTCTCCTCCCTAGACCTGTTCCATCTCCATGACATCTGTCCAGCCTGGGGGCATCCAACTGGCACTTTCTAGTCTCCGAATGGCTAGCAGAGAGGGAGGGGAGAGAGGGGAAGAGCAAGCAAGAGCACAAGAGCAAGCAAGCAAACTAGTAACTGAGAGAACTTTCTCTTAAAACTGCCTCACGTCTGTGGCTGACCTAGGAATGGACACACATACACACACTTGAAGAAAAGGCCCGACATCAAAATCCCATCCTTTTCAAAGAAGTCAAGACAGACCTACAAGTGCACACACATACACACAAATACACATGAAGATTTTCACATAAGGGATGGTAAATTCCCTGTGTAGGGACTAGAGATAACAAAGTATGACCAGGCTTAATTCTTCTCATGCAGTCTCTAACCAGCTCTGGACACAAGATGTTCCCTGGCTTGGGGCTCTCCCTGCATCACCGTTAGTCTATGATCTTTCCAAGAGCATAGCTATTCCCGAGTGCTCTTGAAGGCCATAGTCTGATGTCAGGGTTGCTTGAGCTGGGCATAGTTCCATCATGGTGATGCCAAAAACATGCACCAAATGTATCACAGCCCACTAGATGTAAGAGCCGGTATTCTACGTTAGTCCACACAAGAATGCTTCACGATGTCGCCTGGTAGGTCATACTCTTGATCCCTTTGTTTATATGTCGTGAGGCTCCATCTTAATGAGGGAAGTGGGGTTGAATGGGGAGAAGGGGTCTGGAGTTGGGCATGTGGTCAGGAGGTTCCCAGGGGTGCTCACACCAGGCTCAGCTACAAGCACGGAGCCTGAGCCTGAGGAGGAGAGCTCCAGCTCAGCCACCGGGGTAAGCCCAACAGTAGGGTGGCTGGGGGGAGTGAGTGCCTGACTCCCCACAAGGCTCAAGTTATGGGAACCTCTTGTAAGCACCTGACTCTGAAGTGGCTGAATATGAGCCTGATCTCTCAGGAGCTCTCTCAGGGCCTCTTCAGGAACCAACAAGCCCTCCACAGGGGCCCCGGTCACCACACCCTGCACATAAGAGGGGGACGTCAAAGGCCCCTCCTTTACCACAGGCACTGATGTGCCACCGGAAGTCCTGATAAAGGCAGCAATGACAGTCCCAGGGGGCTGAGAGCTAGGACCTGCTGGTGCAGCACCTATGACCTGGGATGGCACGGGGTTGCTGGAATGGTTAGCCCCAGCCAAAAGTTGAGGGAGGCCACTGAGGATCAATGGGGCTCCCTGGGTTGCCACCTGGTTCTCTTGGAAACTGGTGTTCAGGGGGAAGGAGGCCTGCAAAGTGATGGTGTCCTTGAAGGTTGACACCTGTGGAACACTCTGGAGAACGAGCTGAGTGGGAGCAGTAGTACTAGCGGAAGGCCCGTTGGTCAGCACCGTAGTCAGCGGAATGGTCTGCAGGGTGACAGTGGAGCCTGGCGCCACAGGGGCTACTCCAAGGTGGATGTTACTGGGCACTGAAGAAGTACTGAGAAGAAACAGAAAAGAGCTGGTTAAGGCAGGAAGCGTCCTAACTGTCTGGGAATGAGAACACTAGAGAAATGGAGTTGTTCAAACACTGCACCTTTATTACTCTACCTAATATTTATTAATCTGTATAGGTCAGAGATTATTCTAGAAGACTGACAACCGTTTAAACTTCAAAACCACCCATGAACGGAATAAGCATCATCTAATTGTACAGTTTCGGGAAACTGAGGTACAGTTCACAGCCCATGGAGCTAATAAAGACAGAGCAGAAAGTTTGCATGCAAGCCTTGTGAAACCTCGAGCACATGTTCCTTGACATTTCACTGACTACTTCCCATCCTCTGAAGAGTGTCCCCAGGGCCCAAATCAATGGAGCAGGAAGTTCAAACATGATCCAAAATCCAATCTCTTTAGAGACAACTGTGCCCCTTAGCATCAAAAAGAGTGAGTGCTTCCAAAGAGGCATAGAAGGAAGTGTTATGTCTGCAACATATGTACTCTGTACTCTATTGTGAAGTGGAATAAAGAGACTTAGTAGCATAGGTCCAGATGTAGAAGCCTCAGACGGCTCCTGAGCATACACTCAGGCCACAAGAACAGCCAGATCTTGCAGCACAGGGCCCTCCCAAGTGAAGTGCTGGCTTTGAATTACTCTGGTGTGTGACAAGTCAAATTTCCTTCTCTTCTCTATCTCTTTCTATCTCTGTCTCTCTCCCTAAAGATTTTTAAGATTAAGAATGACTTCATTCAGTTTTATGTGTGCACCATACCCAGTGGGAGTGGAAGAGGGTGCTGGGCCCTCTGCAGTTGGAGTTACAGGTAGTTGTGAGCTAGCCTAAATATTTAAGTGATGGGAAGCAAACCTGGGTCCTCTGCTAGAGCAGCTCACACTCTTTTTTAAAAAAAATATTTATTATGCATATAGTTTATAGAAGAAGGTACCAGATGTCATCATAGATGGTTGTGAGCCACCATGTGGTTTTGCTGGGAATTGAACTCAGGACCTCTGGAAGAACAGCCAGTGCTCTTAACCTCTGAGCCATCTCTCCAGCCCCATCTTTCCTCTCTTGACCAATAATAAGTGCCCTGCTTGCTTCTAAGAGAGTTCTGTTAAGAGTCCACAAAACTAGAAACACAGCAAAGCTTCACAGGAAGGTGACAACTGGCCTCCTATAACCCAATATGAGTCTAAAGGAAGACTCCAATTATTCTGGTGCCCTTACCTCACAGTTTGGGTGGTGAGCTTGGCCTGGCTCTGTAGTGGAGAGAGAATCATGGTGGAGGTAGTGGGGACCTCCTCGTCCACAGAGAGTTCCAACTCCAGGCTTGCAGATGGCTGGAGACCAGTGAGTTGAACATTTGGCTTCTCCTTGTCTGAGGGAGAGGCTCTGGTTAAGACCATGGAGCTGGTGTTCAGGATGGTGCTAGTAGAGGGTATGGAGGAAGTAGAGGCCTGGAGAGGGGCTTCCAGTGTTTCAGTGTTCTCCTCCTCATCTTCAATCACCACCAAGTCCTTAGGCATCTCTTTAAACTGGTATACCAGCCTCTGCCCTTCCACTTTGGCCAGGATTCCTCTTTGGTAGTAATATCTGGAAGGATAAAAAGGGAATCAGTGAGTTTACTGGAGTTGAATAAGGAGACCCTATCTCTCCATCTGGTCAACATGTCTCTAAGTCAGGGCAAGCATGGACTCAGGCAGGCTGGAGAGGGGCAGTCCAGGAGTTGCATGGATGGGGAGAAATGGCCAACTCTTGGACACAAAGAGCTTTGCAGGACATTTTAAATGTTTGTACTATCTAACAGATGCACAAAAAGAGGTCTTCAATGCCAACCCTCAGACTGCTTTGGGACTGAAGACAGTGAGTGAGTGAAGAGTGGAAATGAATGAAGGGATGGGCAGTTATTATGGTATCATATCTATATAAATTTTAATTTCCCACTACAGGCAGTAGAGGTTCAACAATTTCTGGGCCTGGGAACTCATCTGGGACAACTCAAGACCATCCCTGGCTTCTGCAATGTGAGGAGATGGGTGTGCGTAGAGCTACAGTACCCTTTCAATACAGAGATGCAACAGGAGACTTGAAAAAGCAAAAGGGACTGTTTGCTCCACATACTAGAGGGGACTGGTCAGGCCTTTCTTCAAATGGGAGAGCCTCTTGGGCATAGGAAGATCTTGGTAATCCCTCCGGGTAGGAATTCTATGTCCCCATAACTCCTACCTGAGAGCCCGACCCATGGTCTCATAGTTCATGTCAGGCTTGTTTTTCTGCTTGCCCCACAGCTTGGACACAGCCTTGGAATCCACCAGCTTGAAGATGCCTTTCTCCCGCTCGGTCCACTTGATGTACTTGGGACAGGTGTTTCTGTCTTGCAGAAGGGCCAGGAGGAACTCCCACAGATAAATGGTGTTGCCTGCAGAGGGGTGGGCAGTGAGGCACACCTTAGGCCTTGGAAATTAAGGGGCACCCTGCCCATCTCACCAGAGCCCCAGCTATACCTTTGCCATCCTTGGATTTCTTCCGAATGGGGACACTGGGATCAGTGACAGGTGAGGTACTTCGGTTCTTCATCTTTCGAGCTATGAAGAGAAAGTGTGTAAGCAGAAAGCTGATGCCAAAGTTAGCTGGGCACGGTGGATATGACAGGGCTAACCACCACGGGCAAGCCAAGTCACTAAGACAGGAGGTTCAATCCTTCACAGCCACCAGCCAACAGGTATCCTGCACTATCCATTTCAGTCTCCAGAGATAACACCACATCATGGCTACCACATAGGGAGATGCAAGGTTTGCAAAAGAGGTACCTTTAGAAGAATAACTAGGCCAGAAATTCCTGCCCTAACTTTAGGAATGGGAGACAGCTGGAAGGTGTTTTTGTGGTGCGGGTCAATGTAATACAGAGATATGAATAGGCATATTGATGCAGTATCAAACAGCCATCCCCTAAGTAAATCAGTAACACAGGGGCTTGGGAAAGCCCAAAGTCCTTACATAGATGGCCTGTTTCATAAGTGCAATAGAAGCTAGATAAGCATACAGCATGACTCATTTTTATAAGTGAAGGCCCCCAAAGTCCAGGAACTAACCAAGAGTCTAGGCCTGGTGTCTCAACACCCAACCTAGGGCCCAAGCAACTGAGACTAATGGCATTCCTAGAGAAGCTGATGGATATGCGGAGTGACAGGAGCACTATGACAAAGGCCAGGCTTTGGGATGGACACCTGATGAAGCCAAGACTTACACAATGGTGACCTCTAGCTCATCCTTGCTAAACCAAAGAGATCTCCTCTTACTGCATCTGTGAGCCTCAAACCATTGGATGCTTGAGCCACACCCCCCGCCTTGCATATACATATAGATGCTCCCACAGCCTTACTTCTCTTCCTTGGCTTCACAATCTTCTTAGGACTTTCATCTCTGGAGACCTGTCCCTCCAGAGACTGCTCCTTCTGGTCACCAGTATCACTTGTGTTCTTCGGGACTTCAGGTTCAGTGGCAGACAACAGGAAGTTGGGCACACTGATGGTCTGCACAGGGTCTGAGTCTGGAAGTACTTCAGATGTGCTGACTGCAAAGAACAAAGAGCCGTGGTGGGCAGAGGCAAGGGCAAAGATAGCCTCCTCTAGTGCTGGGGCTCCAGAGTAAAATAGTCGGCATGGGGGACAGAGGGGATGCCATCCTCCAAAGCCCCAGACATAGGATACACTAAAGTTGCCTCAGGAGTTTCACCCCATGAAGCTGGGGGAAAATATCTGTGGCGCTGTAGATATTGATCTACCCCACTCACAATGGCTACATTTATCACTCACTGCCGGTGGCAGGGAACATCCAGCCTGTATTTGGATAAAGAACTTGGATGATTTAGTTATCCACTCATCTGACAACTCAAAAGGACTTCAGAAATCATTAAGCCCAATTCCTCTGCTTTCCTGATAAGGAAACTGGAAAAATGGCAAGCCATGTGCCACGGTCACACAGCAACAGTGGTACATTTTGGCACTCAGTCAATATTTGTTAAGTCCTGGCTGAATATTAGTGAGAGGCAAGGAGAGACATTTCTTTTAGCCTCAGACATTTTTTTTGTCCTCAGTTATATCATAGTACACCCCTGGGCAAGAGCAATTGAGTTTGTGGGGGGACTCTTTTGAGGCACTGGAGTATTTTCTGGAGAAGGAATTGAGAGGTGCTGCCTTGTGTGGGGGGGAGCTTCTAAGGAGCTAGGAGCCATGGAGGATCAACAAGCATTTGTACCTACTTAGAATCTGGCCTTCTGGCCTTTAAGAACAGACAACAGGGGCTGCAAGATGGTTCTATGGATAAGGTACTTATGATCTGAGTTCGATCCCCAGGACCCACACAATGGGAGGAGAGAATCAACTCCTCAAACTGTCCTTGACCTCCACACTCATGTCATGGCATATGCACACCAGCCCCCCCAATATAATTTAAAATGTAATAAAACTATTTAAAAAAAAGAGGTAATGAGTTAGTCGTTCAGTTTTATTAGATTGTAAAGGACTCTACAAATGATGATCAGAGCTACTCAGTGATGAAAGCACTTATCATTGTGAGTTGTGCTCTTCAAAATGAATAAGGTGGTATATTTGTTGTATGCATATTAGCCAAAAAATGGTGAACTAATACCACCTCCTGGCCACCTTTTCCTTATCTCTAGTGCCTTCCTGACCCTGTCAATCTGGGCTGGACTCTCTTCCCATGTCTACCTAGACATACTGCACAGGTGCCTAAAAATCAAATGTGTGGGTGCACAGTGGAACCTGAGTTCAAACTTACAGATCTGCTTCTCATCTAGGACATCGTTGGGAGATTCCACGTTGAATAGGACTTCAGTAGGCGACACGTTTTGTGAGGGGGGCACGTTGTCGTCTGGTTCCAGGGGTAGGGGAGGGAGAAAGAAGAGTTCTGTCAGGCTTCACAACAGTCCTAATGAGCGCCAAGCCAACAAGGGCCTCTGAGGTACAGCTGGGCAGACTCCAGAGTCCCTCCCATCCAGCTGCTCTCCCAACCTAGCACTTTTATTGCACTACACAAATACAGAACATTTCTGCTTTCCATTATTTGTGCTACCCCACCTGAGGAGTTAGTTCATGAATGGACTGAGATGCTTCCCCCCTCTTTTGTGGGAAGCCTTTCCCATTATGTGGGGTTACCAGCAGCCACAGTGGGCTGCTGTTCTCTGAAGGGAGAAGTCCCTTCCCCACCATATACCTTCCCAAACCAGAAAGGCACAAACCTGCCACCAAAATACCGCCTTCCAGGATCTGATCCTGTGTCATACATAAGGTCCCGTCCCTTATGATGCCATTTTGGACCTCATCCAGATCCAGTCCTGAGTACAGATGCAGTAATTCAGGATAGGGAACCTGCTCCACAATCACAGCTGGGAACACTGAAGGGTCTTCCAGCTATGGAGAAGGAAGAGATCTGGGTCAAGGTTCACTCACTTCTTCTGAGAAGCCCACCCTACCAGATGCTAAGGCCAACCTCACTAGGTGATGTTTTTTAAATTACATTTTTATTTTATTCTCTTAGAGGTGGGGCAGACCACAGCATGCGGTGGTGGTAGTCACAGACAACTCACAGGAATTGGTTCTCTTCTTCCATCATATGGGTCACTAGGCTTTGCATCAGGCCCCTTTAATCGCTAAGCCATCTTGCCAGGGCCCCCTAGCTGATGCTTGAAGTGGGATCTTGATTAACAGAGACAGCTTAGCTCTGTAGGACCTGCACTCAGCCAAGTAGTTTCTGTCTTGTAGTATTGGGGATGGAACTCAAGGCCTTGTACATGCTAAGCATGTATGAATTTGCCATTTATCTATAGCCCCAGCCTAGGCAAACATTTTTTGATTTGCTGGGTTAGTCCATGGTCTGAGGTTAGAGTTGAGTCTATGAGTAGAGTCACAGTGGTGCGGGATTGATGGATGACTAGGGTGAAGGCTCAGTGTGTAGACACTCGTCAAGTATTGTGAAGCTGCATGTGACTAGCGGTCCTTTATTGCACTACACAAATACAGAACATTTCTAGCATTCCATAAAACTGGATTAGGTTACACTGATCTACTACATACAACCAGATTGCCTAGACTTTAAACTGTTTGCTATTCCTAGCACTATGACCCTAGGAAAATTTCCTAACCTTTCTGTGACAATTGCCTTATTCATAAAACTAGGTTACCCATATTATTGATCCCATAAATTGTTTAAACCGATAAGTAAACATATTGCATTCACAACAAGTCCTGGCATAGAATAAGTTATCATCAGGCATCTGGAGCTTCTAGGAAGCAACTGGTTTCTGTAAAAATTTCAGTTTTCCTACATGTACATATGTGCTGCACGTGAGTGTCTGGTACTCACAGAAGTCGGAAGAGGGTTGCTTGGAACTGGAGTTACAGCAGTTGTGACCTGCCAGCTGTGGCTGCTGGGATCCTGGATCCTCTGCAAGAGCAACAAGTGCTCTTAACCACTGAACCATCTCTTTAGTCCCATTTTTTTTTAACCTAAGTACATTCATGTTCGTTTGTAGTCAATCTATCTATCTATCTATCTATCTATCTATCTATCTATCTATCTATCTATGAATGAATGATTTGAGTTCTTTCACATTTCTGAAATTTACTACAAAGACTGTTTTCCGTAGAGTGAAAGGCGGAGGAGACTAGAGAGGCATGAGGTGGAGACTGTCCGGTGGGGGAGCTAAGAAGCTGGTATTCCGAAGAGAATATTTGCTTTCGAGGTTGGGGACACCTTGGGGGTTGTATCTGAGAGGAATGAAAGACGAGTGATGGGGAGAGATGATAGGGGGACGGAGGGAGGGATGCAGGACGAATAGAAGGAAGCAGAGAGTGAATAACAGATGGGGACAAGGAGACGGATAGAGAAGGTGAATCATTTTTTGAGATCGCAGAAGAAGGTGAGAAAAGATAATATGAAGGGGTAGCAGCTACCCAGGCAAGGGAGAGGGACACTTCCTTTTCCTTGGCCAATGGGATGGGAATAACAGAGGATGTTCGAGATAAACGAGGAAATAGAGCAATTGAGGACAGCCTTGGCCTTGAGTGTCTCTCGATTGTACCAGAGGCTGTCCAACGCTAAGAGGAGAAGGATTCTTGGAGTATGAATAATATGAATAGCTGTTAAAAGGACTGTAAACAAGCGGAAGGTGATAAAGAACACTGACAGGCAGGCAGATCTGTGTGAGTTTGAGGGAAACCTGGTCTACAGAGCTAGTTCCAGGACGGCTAGGGATACACAGAAAAACCATGGCTTGAAAAAACCAAAAAAGGGGGGGAACACTTATCTGATGTTTTCCATAAGATTGCATACCTCAGAACAGACAACCAAGCTGAGCTATTTTGTTCAAGAATCCTCAGGCCAAAAAGTGCAATGTGCTCACAGCCCACTAGAGGGCAGCCTTTGGTAAGATCAGTAAGAGTTTCCTATCCTCCTATAGATAATAGCTTCCGACTCGCTCAGAGCTTTGAAAATATTCCGCTGGATCTTCTCTAGGTTAAGATTTGGGATGTAGCAACCTCATAGGGCAGGGGAAAGACTTGGGCAGCTGACATTGTGTCCCAACTGGGATTAAAACTTAGTATTTTTTTTTCTTTTTTCTTTTGACTCGCCCTTTCCTTCTTCCACATCTGGCTGCCTGGTCTTTCTCCTTCTTGTCAGAGCTGAGTAGAAGGCTGTGGAACGTCCATGTGGATGCAGCACAAAAAATGCATCCTCCTGCCTTCAGGAACAAGGGGGACCAGGGGACCAGAATCCTATCCTATTTTCCATCTTCTTCCCACCCAAAGACTCCATTTCTGTCATGGATAGAATACTCAGGCTCATTTATGAGTGAGCCCACCAATTTGTCTAGAGTCATGATTTGAAGATGCCAAGACTCTGATTCCACATTGTATGTAGCTGTCCCAGTAGTTTTATTGTGACACTGGAGCCGAAGGTGCAGACTTCTGACACGCTATTCAGTGGTATGTAAGTGTCCACTTAGTCCCGTTTGCCAATTGACTCACAGCACAACCGGGTTGCTTAATAATTACTTGGCCAGCATGGTGACTGCATAAGCTGTAATGGTATGTAGCCAACCAGCTCCCTGAGAGACCATCCACTGACACCTAGGAGTAGCTGGTACACAGGCTGGCTAGCAGGCAGGCCCAGTGCTCTAACATAGCAGGTACCTGATTGGTAGTTAGTAGTCAATCACCCTGGACTCACGGGCTGCCTCTTTGTGTGTTTATATCCCCTTGGTTGCCCATATTGGCTGACTGTGCTTTAGTCCCAGAGGCCATACCTGGTGGATGTCATCCATCCCGTTGCTTGCGAACTCAAACACTAATTCACTGGGCTGCAGGGCAACAGCCATACTGGTTTCGGCCAGAGCTGACGGTGACACTCCCCCGGCTCACTGGAGCTGCGGTGGCTTCTTGATGAAGAGATGTTATGCCGTACCTTAGGATCAATCTAGTGCTTTCTCTGAGCCTCCGTGGAGAATAGGGAGGGTATCGAGAGTTGGGGTGGGTGTGGCCTAAGCCAGGCTCAAGAATGACCTAGGAGAGACGGACGTGGAGACTAAGTAAGTCAACTTCCTTGAGCTCTGTGGCCAGATCAGTTGGTGAACTGGAGAAGATTTGTTGTGTCCGGACAAACTTTCAGCGGAGAGACAGTAAAAAGGGACCTGGTCACACACAAGATACTAACAGGGAAAACCTTGGTAACTATCCTGCCTTGAGAAACTCATGTAGGTGTAGGTGTGAGAGGACCCAGGGTGCTCTTGAGCTCAGTTTACCTTGGAAGTGAGGACCAGTTGGCTCAGATAAGCAGCCTGCTGAGGAAGAAATGCCTCACTTGGGGTGGGAGGAGGGATATTGTAGCTGGTAGGTCATATGCCTTACATGCTCATTAGCAACCCTACCCCCACTGCCCATCACAGGGTGGCCTCCGTGCTGTGCTGCATGTGGGTGTTTGTGCTTCAGGCTTAGCTTTGCTTTCAGTTTCAAGACTGAACTGTGTCACCCTGAGAACTTGTGAGGAGAGCCCTGGCTGGGGGAGGGACCAGCAGAACCTTCCTCATCCTCTATGGCTGGCCCAGCCCCCATATTCCAGGAAATCTCAGTCTGCTGAGGTCTCTCCCCAGTGTCTCTTAAGCTAGCAAGGCATTACAGCAGCATGTTGCTTCTTCCCCTGGCTTCTACTCCTCCACTGCCAGAGCCCCGGGGTGCTTCTAGAATGATCACACCCATGGCCAACTCCCAGAGGCCTGATCTCCACAGACTCCCTCTGACAGTCTGCTCTGCTCTTTCACAGAAACACATTGGCCTTTGCACTGTCCAGGTACCAGGTCTTTTGCCCTTTGGGTTCCTTTCAGTGTGTGATGTGTTTGCAGTGAGTGGATATAAGTACATGCAGGCTGATTCAACCACTGGCACCAGGAGAACACAGGCTATCCACAACACACACCCCAACTCCTTGCCACTCTGCTAAACCTTTACCCTGGCTGGGAAATAAATGAGGAATAGATGGGGGGAGCCAAGAGCCAAGTGACCTCTCTGATGACCGCTCTCCTCCGAAGGAGACACCCAAGCCTCTCCCACTTCCTTTCCGTTAGCCCACAGGGCTAGCCCTGCCCAGTCTCCACCCCCACACCTTTCCACCTACTCCATCAAACAGCCTGGAGAAGTTGCCCAGCTCAGCTTTACCTATCAGAGTTGGTTGGTCCTTTTGGTTAGAAGAGAAAACTGCTAGGTTCATCCGGAGTGGAACTGTGGGAAGTGAGAGCGTGTATGTGTATGTGTGTGTGTGAGGGGGGGATGACGATAATAGCCTTTGTCCTGGTTCCATGGTTCCACCTGGCCCCACTTAAATCTGCAAGTGACCCTCTCCCCCAGTGGCCTGCAATAGCCTGCAGGACCATTCATGCTTGGCTCCAGAAGCCTAAGTACCCTCAAGGCCTGCATTCCAATGCTCATGCCCTCCCACAGACCAATCTCTGCCCTAAGGAAACATTCCCACAGTAATCTAGTGAAAGGCAATCACTTTCATCGAAACCCACTGTGCCTCAGCATGAACTTGTGCATCTGCTCCTACCCCAGGTCAGTCACTCCGGCCCTATCTTTCAGGTTGGTCTTCTTGTTTTCTCTTCATAAACCAGCGTTTCATTTTCTTTCTTTCTTTTTGGCTTTATTGTTTTGTTTTTAAATGTTTATTTTTATTTTATGTGAATTGGTGTTTTGCCTGCATGTATAACTGTGTAAGGGTGTCAGATCTTGGAATTACAGACAGATGTTAACTGCCATGTGGATGCTGGGAATCCGACTCAGGTCCTCCGGAAGAAACAGTCAGTGCTCTTAACAGCTGAACCATCTCTCCAGTTCTGCTGGTACTATTTGCTTGGGGAACCTTAATGCATTTTCCTTACCTTCCCTATTAGACACTGGCTTGTACCTGTTTTATCGAATGAATGTAAGAAAAAAAAATGAATGCAAGAAAAAGGGTGTGGTAGCTCATGCCTGTAACCCCAGCATTTGAGAAGCTGGAATGAATAGATCACTGTGGGTTTGAGGCTAGCCTGAGCTATGAAAACCAGGTTTTGGGAGATAGCCCACTCTTAAGTACTTTCCAGGAAAGCATGAGCACCCGAGTTCAATGAGAAACAAATAAACAAACAAACCAGGTACAATACTGCATGCTTATAATCCCAGGGCTCTGGCAGTGTGACAGGCAGCTTTCTGAGGCCTATTCTGTGAGCTCTAGGGTAATGAGAGATACTCCTCTCAAACAAACACCAGAGAGGTCAATACCTCCTGACAGGTTGACCTCTGGATCTCCACAGGCATGAATGATATACACACATGTGGGTTGACATCAGTACACATGTGCACCCCATGAACACACTGCCCCCATACACATACACACAAAACCAAAGCAAGGCAAAGAAATAAATAAAAAGAAAGAAGAAACAGAAGAAAGAACAAATGAGTGAATGAATGGTACCAGCCATAAAACATATTTTATATATTTGGAGCCATATATAGCTAAATGTACACCAAGTGCAGTTGAGGAGAATGTGCAAACTCAGAGGGTACATTGATATGTTTTGCATTTCTAATTATGGAGGTTCACTATCTGTCTGCTGTGTGCAAAAGACCACAGGTATATATGCATATTTGGGGTGTGTGCATGTGTGCCAAGTGTGGGGACATATGCGTGAGAGCCTCTGTGTGTCAAAGGGCTGCTCTGGTCTGGCCAGCTTGCAAAGCCACAAACTCAGTGGTAGGTTCCTCCTCCTGCTCCTTCAGGGCAGGTAGCCTGAGCTGCCGGGTGGAGAATGACAAGCCCAAGCAAATGCTGTGGAGAAGATGGGGGAGGGCTGTGCAGGCCAGGCTTCTGCTGGTCAACAAAGATGTTTGTGTTCTTCCTGGGGGATGGGGGCGAGCCAACCCTAGAATATGTATGGGGCCTCAGGTGAGGGATCCTCAACCCTAGGTCCACTCTACCAAGGAAGTGTGGCAACGAAAGGTCCCCTGAGCACTGTGTTGGACTGCAGGGAACCTTTAAGCAGCAGCGTAGAAAGTTGAAACAAGTTTGAAATGAGAGTGGTAATTCCAGGAGCGTTCTTCTATGCACCCACTGTTCAGGTATCTAAACTCTTATCTAGTGCTGGAAGATGTCAGAACCCCATCTCTGGTGACCTGGCTCTGCCTGAAGCAGGAGTATGTGCGCCGCCGCAGTGCTGGTGGGAGAACAGGAACAAACCATGAAACTTTTCAATCCAGATATTTCTCCCTCCCCTTCAAAAGTATGAGGATTTGAAAGTGAGAGGTGGAGAAAGGCTCATTTGCATGTTCACTTGCTCTCCCCCAGTCCCTCAAAATATCCTCCCTCTCCCAGGAACTTGAAACCAAAGAAGCCACCACCACAGAAGGCACACCCTCCCTATTGGAGGTAGGCGAGAAACACATGAAGGCTCTTCTGTCCACGGTCCTCTCAAAGGCCATTGGCTAGGCCTCACATTCTGTGGCCTATAATCCCTCTGGACACTGCTTTACTAGTGAGTAGACGTCAAAAGACACAGATAGCTGCAAGCAAAATCTGTCCCAAGTCTATGTATGGTTGATAGACTGAAAGATGACGTGTACCGCAAGGGTGTGTACTGCAAAAGGGGGGCGGCATAAACACACCTCTGGCTCTGAGGTTCTGACTGCACTGAGCACATTCGTGGTTTAGGATGATTCTGCATCACCATCACCATGAGTAGGCTTTCTTTAGACCCTTCCTTCCTGGGACTGCCACCGGAACACTTCAGCTAGGCCTTCCCTACAGAAGGCAGCTCTCATGTGAAAGCCATGTCCACAATCTCTACCAAGTGAGTTTAAATCTAGGCTTGATCAGCTGAGTTAATGGCTCTCAGAATTGCTGGTAACACCCATGGCATTTTCACACATGCCAAGAAACATGGGGGCCAGATGGTCAACTGGGCCACACAGCACAATTCCACAATTCTCCTCCAATTCCTCACCCTCTCAGAGCCAACTGTCACTCCTGAAATACCTCATTCTCCATGAAACCTTTCTGGAATTCTTTGGAAAGGAAATGACAATTTCCTTCATGTCATTTCCCACTCCTTCACCATCCCTCCCCCAACAGCCACAAACAAAATGGAAGGTGCCCCCGGAACAGAACAGCTGTCTCTCTATATAAAAAGCAGCCTTTCCTCTGGCTAAGCACGGAGGAGATTGCGCCTGCAGTACCATGTGACCAGTGGCCTGTATGTAAGGGCCAGAGGGCCAGAGTCAGGAATGAAGTCTGCAGAACTGGACAGAGCAGAACTGACGCATCTGTAGCACTCAAACCCACAACCTTGTCCCAGTTAGGGCTGAACTCCAAGCCGAATCCTCCTTCAGGAGCTCCAGCGTGTCACACCTATGCTGTCAGCTCCTTTGTCCCTTTCTGTCTACTGCCCCCCCCATGAAGATGAAATCAGGAAGGGGGAGGGGAGAAAGAAAGGTTTTGCAAGGTTGGGGTTTCTCTATGCTTATTTGAAAAAATCCAGAACCCTAAAGTGGGTGTGGTGGGGGCATGCTTTAATCTCCATACTTAGGAGGTTGAAACTTGAGGACCCTGAGTACAAAGCATAGCAAGACCTTTGCCTTTAAAAAAGATCAAGGACTGGGGATGTACCTCAGTTGGTAGAGTGTTTGCCTAGCATGCAAACTGGGTAAAACCGGGCACTGTGAGACACACTTTTAATCCTAGCACTTGGGAGGCAGAGGTAGGTGGATCTCCAGACGAGCTAGGTCTATACAGTGATTTCCAGGCCAGGGCAAAAAAAAAAAAAAAACCCTGGGGTTATAATTCCTAGCACTGCGTAAAAACAGACATGTTGACACTTGTTATCCCTACACAGGGAAGGTTGAGGTAGGAAGGCCTAGGTTACAGAACACATTGAGGCCACCCTGTGCTAGACCACCTAAAAAAAAAGAAAAGAAAAACACTCTTCTCCAATAAAAAAAGAGAGACATGTTAAAGACAAATCAAGAAAACCCAAGGAGGAAATAAGAATGAAAACCAGAAAGTACTTACACAGAGCATAAGCTTCAAGTGACCTCTAAAGGGCAAGGGTGTTGGGCCCACCATTACGTCCCCACCCACCCCAGGGTAGTGGGAGCTGCAGAGTTCCAGCTGTTGGCTGAGAAAAACTCCTCCCCTGGGTTGGGGGCCCTTGGGGGTGGAGTGTTCTGTCTCCCACCAACATCACTCCGCCCAGCCTTTGGGGTTGTGGTTATGTAGCAAGAAAAGCACTTCAGAAGCCCTAATATAGGAGAGGAAGGGGAGGGGGGGCTGACAAAAGGAACCAATTTCCTCAGTCACTCTGAGAAAGCTCACTGAGCACCCTCTGGAGGGGCCTGGGGCCACCACATCCTTGTCTCTAGTGCCTCTGGGAAAGAGGCACTGGTGGGAAAACAGTCTGCAGGAAGGGAGCGAAGTTAAGTGGGGGTAAGCTACTGAACTCTGATGCACTGCCAGTTACAGCCTAGAAAGTGCAGTGGAGATCCCTGCACACCCTACAACCTAGAAGGGGCAACGGAAGTCCCTGCAGACCCTAAGGCATGGACCTTCCAGGTAGGAAACGTGCATCTGCCTTAGAACATATAGGCAAGTCATTACCCTACCTAATAGGCTTACCTAATTAGTCCTGGGTAGGGGCTGTAGCCAAGGACTCTAAAGGAGTTAATGCAGGCAAAAAGTCCCTGGCATGTCCCAAATAGCACATGTAATTTATTTTAATTTTTCCCTTCTTTCCCTTTCTTTACAGTTTTTTCCCTTTTTTATTATGAATGAAGTCACATTTTCTATCCGTGTATATCCTTGTTCAAGCTCCCTCCCCCTCCCACCCCCTCCAGTCACTCTCTCTTCTCCCCATCACTTTATCTCCTCCCTAGCAAAGGTAGAAGGTCCCAAGGTCCCAATATGGCTTAGTTCAGCATCCACTCCTGGCAGATCTGTTTTCCTCATCCCAACATCAAGAGTGAGTCGGGTGTTCCTCTAGAAGGAGTGGAAACCAAGGACTCAGTCCAAGGTGTTTCTGATCCCAAACTGTTCAGTGGTTGTGGTTTGCAGCTTGGGCATGCTTTGCTTTTTGCTTTTTTGTTTAGAGTTCACTACTGTAATCCTGGCTCTTCTAGAACTTTCCTGTAGACCAGGCTGGCCTCAAACTCACAGATTTCCACCTGTCTCTGCCTCCCGAGTGCTGGGATTAAAGATGTGCACCACCGCCCCCACCACGGGACTCTTTTGAATTTTTGAGATGAGGTATCAGTGTGTAGCCCAGGCAGGCTTCTTACTCAAATAAATCCTCCTGTGCTTCAGCTTCCTGAGTACTGATTACAGGCATGAGCTACCACACCTGGCTTGAAATGTATTTTTCAATTTCCTGGTCTATTTGTGGGGCTTGGTCATTCTGCTTGTTAAGTATTTAGAATATTACCTAGATGAGGAGAAGAAAGGCAAATGGACATAGTAGGATAAAATGAAGGCAGAAGAGTCACAAGCAACACTTAGTAAATTCATGGAAAAGGCCGGCACAGACAGTGGCACCCTTACCTGTGCTCCCTGCTACCTAGGACACTGCGCCACCAAGATCTGAGTCAAGGAGCTCAGAAAACATTAGCAACACCTTGTCTACCTCCCCCCCCCAAGTAATAGATTAAATTATTGTTGAGCCAGGGAGTGGTGGTGTATGTTTTTAATCCTCGTCCTTCGGAAACAGCGGCACAAAGATCTCTGAGTTTCAGGACAGCCAGGGTTCCACAGAGAAACCCTATCTCAAAAAAAAAAAAAAAAAAAAAAAAAAAAACCAAACCAAAAAAATAATATGGTCCAGAAGTAAGTGGCTTGGCTTGGGAGAAGAAAGAGGATTGGTTGGGAGTTGGGTAAATGAACAAGAAAGATCCAGAGAGTAGAATCTGAACTTAATATGGAGAGCGATGGGATGGTCCTGCTGAACCTTCAGGAAAGGCAGGACATGGGAAAGCTATTTAGGAAGAGCAGTCTGGTCTGGTTATAAAAGAGTCCTGAGTGTGGGAGATGTAGATGGCCAGATGGGGAAACAGACCCCACAGTCACCTCAGGGGAAAAGAGTAACAGACTGAGGGGCAATACATAGCACCAGAGCCCCCAAGATGTCAGTCTGTTGTACATGGAGCAATGTTGAAAGATATGGGGCCAAGGACATGGTACAGTGGGATAAAAACACTTGCCATGAAAATCTGTCTATCTGTGCTGTAGTTGGAAGTTTCTTGGTTCTGCCTAGCCCCGAGGTCCAGACACACAGCCGCTTATGAAATAATTGACTCAGAGGCTTAATATTATCTGGTGGAGCTGACTTCCAAAAGCTGTCCTCTGACCTCTATACATGTGTCATGACATGTGCATGCCTGTACATACACGTACACAGAATAAGAATAACAACAATGACAGCAATAACTATGTTAAAACATCTAGCGTGGTCAGGGCAAGAAATAAGGCTGGACAAGGAGTTCAGGCTGGACCCTTTGAAACAGGGATTATTCTGGAAAACACTGAAGTTAATGAGAGAAAGGATGTAGATGCACATTTTCAAAGCTACTATCTTTTTGTTTGTTTTTGGACTCAGAGCTTTGCTGTGGAGTCAAGGCTGCAAACTCACCATCGTCCTGCCTCGGGTTTCATTTACGATAGGATTTCACGTATCTCTGAGTGTCTATCTTGTCTAGCCTAGGCCACAGGGCAGAAGGAACCTATGCTGACTGATGCTCACTGGCTATACGAGTCACCTGACCTGGTGCAGAGGATGAAACACAGATGGTAGAGAGTTGTACATACTGAAAGGATAGTAGTTTAGTGCACCATGCACAGTCCCTAGGAAGTCCTGCTGGCTTCCATTGTTGGGGAGGGGGAGGGAGGGAGGAGCAGAAGCATGGAACAAAGACTAATTAAATTCATTAGTGGAGTTTTTAGAAGCTGGGGTAATCTGTGACTGCACACTGACAGGATATTAAGTCAGAGAACTTTTTATTGAAAGGACAACGCTGTTTGTCAAGGCTCCTGGCAGAGTGTGTTGTAGAAACTGATATGGAGGCTCCTTGCTTAGCTTTGGGCCCCTAACTAGGAGGGGCTATTCCTCGCAGATGATCCCTTCCTCTACTGGCCACCCCAAACCAAGGGCAGCATGTGCCTACAAAGCCAGTACATTAGATTCTCTACACAGAAGGGATGGTGCCTCAAAAGCTGAGGTAGGAACCAGCCCAGTGGGACCTGATCAGACCAGGCAAAGGGCAGCTTCAAGCTCCAAAAGTCATGGAGAACACCTACTGTGGTTTTTGCCTTTTCAAGTCCAACACAACTGAAGCATCTCCGGAATCCATAAAGTTAAAAGATCACTACTGAACTTACCTGAGTTCCTGAAGGGCAGGGAGTGCTTGCTCACATTCCCTGGGACTTAACCTTCCTCCTCTCCCAAACCTTCTTCTGCTCAGAGCAGCGGCGGCACCAACTGTGTTTAATCCAAACACTTGGAGGCAGAGGCAGGCAGATCTCTGAGTCTGAGGCCAGCCTGCTTTACAGAGTGAGAGCCTGTCTCAAAAGTGGAAAAAGGGCAACAGAGGCTGGAAAATAACACTGAAGGCGCACATGCGCAGAACGCAGTTAACTTTCACATTGACTTCTAACCTCCACGCCTTTGTTCATACTGTCCCCAAGGCCAGCCATGCCTCACGTCAACTTCTGTTACTTTAATTCCCGCACGTCCTCACGTCAACTTGTTACTTTAATTCCTGCACGTCGTCCACGATTTAAGTCAGATGTCACATTCTTTCTGAAGTCTTCCCTACTCCCTCCCAACCTGGTCTCCTCCGATCCTGACAGCCTAGCTTCACTCCTTAGATCTCAGTAGTGGTTAAAAAACTTATCGAAGATGGTCCACAACAATGGAATTTTATGACACACGAAAATCCAATGAAATTCAAATTTCAGTTCCTACCAACAGAGTTTTTTTTTTTTTAACTTTATTTATTTATTTGCCTTGGTGTTTGCCTGGAACTGGAACTACAGACAGTTGTTAGCTGCCATGTGGGTGCTGGGAATCAAACCTGGGTCCTCTGGAAGAGCAGACCGTGCTCTTAACCGCTGAGCCATCTCTCCAGCCCCCCAACAGAGTTTTATTGGAACATGGATATGCTTATTAGTTTGGTCATAATATGAGCTCCAAAGCCTGAAATTTTTGCTATCTGGTCCTTGACAGAAATCTTTGCTGATCCCTGGCCTAAACACTCCACCCCATTTTGATGTGAATAAATTCGTCAGGCTCATTTCTGAGAAGACTGTCACTCATAGAAGCCTGGATGGGGGGGAGAGGGAGGTGCCTGGGGGAGGTGTAGGATGCTAAATACAAACTCAGCAGATTTTCATCAGAACGAGAGTGGCTGGGTTAGAGCCCAGAGTGCTGGCTCTGCCCATGATGTGACCTCAAACAAGACACCTCTGCTCTGTGTGCCTTGATTTCCTCGGCTGCACAGAGGGGTTGGTGTTGGCTGGTTTGAGGTCATTACTAATCCTGTGATTGATGTCAGGGATCCACCGTTAGTGACGTGCTGCTGCTAAGCAGACCTGGTCCTAGTCATTTGCTCTAGTCAAGGACTCACAAAGGGTTCATCTGCTCAGCTTCTGCTGGTCTTCTGCTGTCCTGGCGGGTGGGGTGGGTTGCCTCATTCCACACTCACCTGCTCAGCTGGCCTTTCCTTTACTGACAGCCCTGGTCTCTAATTCCCTTCCCTGTTAAGTGAAGATGGCCTCCTCTGAGGAAGCTTCCCCGTTTCCCATGTCTCCCACCTCCAGCGGGCTGCACGGAACGCCTCCCCTTTTAGAGAGAAGGGAGGTAAGGGAAAGGACTGTCACTACTTCCTAGTCTCCCAGGGCTCACAGTAGGCAGGCAAGGGCCAGGACACAGGCAGCTCTCACCGCACCCCCGCTCTGTGAGAGGAAGCAGCCCCTCTCTACCACTTCCTGTCCCAGGGGTTTCAGCAGTTTCCCCTTCAGGGCCTAGTGGCCCTTGCAGCCCCGCCCCTGCTCTGCACAGGTCAGAAAGTGCACCGAGGGGAGGATCCCTCACAGGAAGGCAGAGGAGACAGCTGTCTACACAAGGGGACGCCCAGCAGCAGTTTCACCAGCCTGTCTGTGGTGGGAGGGGGCCAGCCAGGGAAGGATTACCTGATGAAGGGACAGCTGTTTCCATAACCCCTATCATCACTTTACCTAGTTCTTCAGAGTTCAGCCGGGTATGCATGGTCTTTGAGAACCTGGGTTAAAATCTAGACTATGAGGGTCCAGGCCAATGCCTGGTAGAGACTAGTGAGGGTGGTTACAGATCAGGGACAGGTTGAAAGAAGAGGATCTGGGGGAACCAGACTAAGGACTGGGGTTGTGTTCATTTAGAAGAGCAGATAACACTGAAATCAACGTGACATCATGAGGAGAAGGGGCCAGTGGACAGAGGGAACAATGAAGAAATATTATACTGTCTTTAGGTCAAAGGGCAGCAGTATTTCCTGGGGAAAGGGAAAGAACAGTGAACTGTAGAATTCTGTGAGAGAGGGCTGCTGTTTTACTAATAACTTACTCCTAAGTACCTCCCAGGAGTCCATGGGCACACCTAGTAGTAGGGTTGGGTACCTGTAGCCAATCTTTCTGGCATATGACCTACTCCATGAGATAGCCCCAAGAATGTGGGTCAGAAAAGCATTAGCAGCCCAAGGCCCTGAAGTCTGCACAGCTGCCAGACCTTCAGGCCCCAGGCTAGTCCTGCAGAAACGTTGGTGCCAGATGTGAGAACCTAGCAGCTGGACACGATTACCTACAGCTCCCTAGGATAATATTGCTCAGTGAGGTTAAAATAGCTGGGAGAAAAGCTTTGGAGACTCCTAAAAGTGATGCTCATCAATGATGAGCAGAACACTTGCAGGGATGATCCTGAAACCCCACTCGGGTCTGACTGCTTATCTTCCAGTACTGTTGGCCCAGAACCCTACCCAGGCCAAGCCTCTAGCCAAAAGAGCAGGGTCCCTCAGCCATGAGATGGCTCAGCAGTTAAAGACATGTGTTGCCAAACACTGACAAGTTGAATTCAGTACCTGAAATCCACAGAGTGGAAGGAAAGAACTGGATCTTGTAACTTATCTTCTGATCTCCACATGTGCTCACACACATTCATACACATACGACATAAAAAGAAAGGAAAGGGTGGGACAGATGGCTCAATGGTTAAGAGCAGGTACTGCTTTGGCAGGGGACCAGAGTCCCAACACACATGTCGGGCAGCTCACAACTAACCCGGACCCATACAGATACACAGAATTAAACATTAAAATCTAGGGATGGAAAGGTGACTCTGAATTAAGAGTAGCGGCTGCAGAGAACCTGCACCACATAGAGTTCCCAGCACCTATGTGGTGATTCACAACCATCTGTAATTCCAGATCCAGGAGAGCCAACGCCCTAGCTCTTCTGTCCTCTTCGGACACTAGGCCTGCAAATAGTGCACCGTCATACATACAAAACACACACATTAAATAAGTGGATCTTTTAAAAATTAAAATATAAAATAAACAAATGTTTTATATGTGTACACACATATATAAAGACAGAGAAGGGTCCTAATTTTTCTTCTCTACATACTCCCCAGGACCAAGCACAACCAGTTCCCCCAAGACACTACCCCACTGTCCTTGAGGAGGGCTAACTACTTCTCCATTCCTGGGTTTTTCAGTGAATACTACTTCACAGCTGGTCCAGGGATGCCAAGCAAGCCTCCGAGGCAACATCTGGATGTGCACCTGGGCTCCTGCCAGTCCCTCCCTACATCTGCAGTGCAAACCCAGGGCCAGGGTTTGCTTACAAGCCGACTCAAAGCTGGAGGCACGTGTTTGGAAGGCACAACAAGCCTGGGTGGAGGGTGGTGGAAGCACTTGAGGTCGATGCCAGCTCAAGGCAAGCACTTGTGGAGTTGGCACCAGAGCAAGTACTGGGGCCTGGGTGGCGGGTGTGGCCACTGTAGCCTCAGTCACAGCCTGCTGGAGGAGGAGCAGAGGGGTGTGGGTGCTTGTTTAAATGTGGGCAAGATTTTCTTCTGCACTCTCTGATAGCACTTCAAGTTATTTCCCCTGCTTCTGGGGAGAGGGGCCAGACAGTAAAAATGACAGAATGACAGGGTGGAGCACAAGGAAGGTGGCAGGGATTTATAGTTCTGGGCTATAGACTAGGAGGCTGCTGTCATAACGAGCAGTCTATGAACATTACCTCCTTTAATTCTTTTCTTCCTCCCTTTACAGTGCTTCTGATTGAACCCAGGGCCTTTCACATGCTAGGCAAGTAAGTGCTCTACCACTCAGTCACATCCCCAGCACTCCAGCACTTGTCCCCCACTCCCACCCCACAGGTCTCCCAAAGCAGTGCTGGCTGGCCTGGATCCTATGTAAACGAGGCCAGCCTCAACCCTACAGATATCCGCCTGCCTCTGCCTCCCAAGTGCTCAGACTAACGGTGTGTACCACCACACCTGGCAGTGTTTGGTTTCATGAGGAGTCCCAACATGTAGCTCAGGCTGCTCTGGAACTCAGATCTCCAGCCTTGACTTCTCCAATGCACACTTCTCCAAGTGTCACTATGCTAAGGTTTCCTTTCGGTTTTTTTCTCCTTTATTCTTACAAAGTGGTTCACCCGTAGAAGGACTGGAGCTGGAATTTAGGTTTATTTACAGCTGCTATTTTGTTTGAACTTTGTTTTTGGTGAAATCTATTTTGGTGACAATTCTACTTTAACAATTCCATTTATTTACGTATACAGGGTCTGACCCTGCCTGGCCAGTCTTGAACTCGCTTCATTATTAGGCTAGTCTCAAACCTGTGGTGATCCTCTGGCCTCTGCTTCCTGAATGCTGGGATTACAGGACTATACCACTAACCTGGCTAAGAGATCCACTTTACAAACTGCAGAAAAACTCATAAGAGATTAAGTAACATGGCCAAGGTCATATTATTTGTGAAAAATGGAGGCAGAACTCAAATCCAAGCTTATGTGACCTTGATCTCAAAGTTTGTACTGTTTTCTCTACACATATTGCTGGCTATTTGTTGAGACTGAAGACTCAGAGCATGAAGAGCCCTACCGAAGCTGTTCAGGCCCTGGAGCATACCGCTTAAGGCCTTAGTTTCAACTGGAGGTCATTCTAGAAGCCGCTCCTTAACTTCCCAGACCAAGTCTCTACCAAAATGGTGACAATATGAACTTGACAGCTTGTTTCAAACTCTGCCAAATTGTATCTCAGGGACCAGAAACTCTGGGCTCTAGACCTAAAGTAGTCATGGCATGGTCCCTGCCCCATAAACATACAGTTACACTCAGTTTACACATAGTGTTAAGTCTAGGTTCTTATCTTAGGGTGTTGGTTCATGTGTTTATTCAAATATTTATGGAAAATCAGCTCTCACATACACCAGACCCATAGCCAGGGGCTTAATTGCCTGCTCTGTTTTTTGTTTTTTTGTTTTTCTGGTAGGGTGTCTGGATATGAGGTTCCAGTAAGCGGAGTTAGCACATCTTGATTAAACATGGCTGGAGTTCCACCTCAAAACACACTAATAGTATCCTTCCTTAACTGAGGCTGACGGGAAGTTGGGGCTGACTCTAATGGATGTGCTATTTCTTTGGTGGATGATGAAAATCCTCGAATGTGGATCTTACTGATGAACTTGCAATTCTGTGACTGTTACAAACCACTGACATATATGCTTCTAGTGGGTGAGTGTTACTATCTGAAAAATATTTTGACTTCTTATTGTGGTGTAGGTGTGGAGGGCAGGGCAGTCTGTGAAGTGTGTCCTCTCCTGCCATCTTTATCTAGATTCCAGGGACTGGACTTAACCTGCCTTTCCCGGTTTGCACAGCAAATGGTTTGTATGCTGTGCCACCTCACAGAGGCAAGATATATTTTTGGTTTTCTAAATCTTTATCAGTTCTTTGAGAATTTCATAGGATGTATTTTGATCATATTGACCCTCAATTCTTCCAAGATTCACCTCTTCTTTCTTATCCACCAACTTTGACATTTTTTTAACCTATCAAGACAAATTTGTGCTGCTCAAATATTCTTGGATGTGGGATCCACTACCAGGACTTAGTTACACTCTTAGAGAATTTTTTTGTCTGTTTGTTTTGAAAGAGGATCTCAAAGTCACTATGTAGTTCAAGGCTGGCCTTGAACTCCTGATCCTCCTGTTTCCATCTCCCAAGTGCTCAGATCTAGGCACACACCACCATGCCTGCTGAAAACTATTATCTTTCTAAAATTTTTAAAAATCTCCGTGGCCCAGAAAAAGGGTTTACTCAAGGCCACATCCAAGCAGATGACTCTTGATTTATGACTCGCAAGCTCTTTCCTCCTTCCAGGCATCCTGTAGCCTTCAGCAAGGTTAAGTACAGGTCCAGTGAGTACATAGGGCACATCCAGGCCTATGTGGGAGGGCTAGGGCCTGGACCTCCCACACTAAGGAAGATGGTGGGAAACTTTTCAGGGCAAGGTCTTGAATTTCATGTCTGCCATTCAAGTGACCCAGCCTCTGTGCCTCTGAATCCCCATTTCCCCATCTGTAATGTGAAATGTACAGGTCTGCTGATCTCTGCTAAAGGCTGCACCAGATCTGACCCTCTGAGGTTCTAATTAAAAGGCACTGCAAGACAGAGCAGAGCGAGCATCAGCCATACGACTCTTCTTCTCAGAGGGCCGCAGGAGGCCTTTGACACAATTGACACAATCCTGTGTTCCAATCAATGTTCCTCACAGACAGTGAAGGCGATGATTTTTCCCGTAAGAAACAAATTCTCTCAGACAATTGTTCTGGACACTTTCTCCATGGGGGTAGTTTGGCTTTAATGGCCTCCCTACCACACACACACACCTTCTCAGCAGTGCTAGATGGTACAGCTACCCATAACAGAGACCATGAGCAACCCATAACAGAGACCGATTGATTATGTCCCTTTGAGATGTCAGGAACCAAGATCCTGGCTTAGTGCCCAGGCAAGGAGCCCCACCTTATACTGAGTTTGCCTCCCTATCATAGTGGAGGGAGCAATCAATCACTGGTGGCCACCTCTCTAGCCCCTAGTGGACAGGAAGTTTCCACATCAAGCCCCACTTCCTGTAGCTAGGCCTGGGCTCCAGTTTCCCCCCTTCTCTTGCCATCTGGTAGCCAGCCCTATGCTCCCCCACTTGCTGGGTGTTTACAGGCCGCCTTATCAGCCAGGGGAATCTGGGCCTCACCCAACCAGGGCCCCGCCCAGCCCAGACAGCCAGCCCAGAGTCCTACCTGCTTTTTCGTCTGCCCCAAGCCCCCTGGCAGGCAAGGGGTGTGGAGGAAGGCTTGCTGCCTGGCACCAGCTCTTAGTGCCTAGGGCCCTGCCTGGTGGGTTAAAACCTGGCTATTCATAGTACTTTATCCAGCTTGCCTAGGCTGGGGAGGGCAGGCATTCTTTTTTCAGTTGGCATCTCTATCTGCAGGCTCTGGGGACAATAACAAAATGCCTGCAGTGCAGAGAAGCTTCACCTTAGCCTTCAATGCCTTAGCCACCAAAAGATAAACCAGGGCAGCACTATACAGGAAGGCTCCGAGAAGTTCAGGCTGACTGCTTCCAAACTGGAATGATCCTAACCCTCCACTATGAATAATCCAAAGTAAAGATGGAACTGAATGAAAGGCTATAGGCTAACTATGGTAGCAAGGGTAAGGCTTAGTAATTCTTTCAGTCTTGGTCTCCACCCAGGGTTCAGAGCGCCATAGGTTCCAAAGTCTCTCTATATCACTCCAAGCTCTGGTCATGCCCCAAATGCCAAGATGAGATAGAGAAAGTCAAAGGGTCTCCCAGAACACAATTTGTTCTCAAATGTATTCTAAACTGGGGAGGAAGATATGGAGGTGAGAAATAAATGAAGATACTGCAGGTAACAGATTTCCCTTCTCAAAAACCTCAAAAGTTAGGCTCTAACCTAGCTGTAGGCGGGGCCCACAAAGATAGGGCCTTTTTGCTAAATCTGACCAAATGTTACTCTTGGAGTCAAAGCTATGGTTCAAATCCTAAGTATCTTCACAGGCTCCTCAGTTTTTTTCATTGACAAATGATTAAAAACCATATATTTGGGGCAGCAGATTGAAGCATTCAAGTGAATACCGGACAGGTATGGAGACAAACTTAGCACCCAAGAGGCAGAGTCAGGTGGATCTCTTTGAGTTCCAGGCCAGCTAAGGCTATAGAGACAGACAGATCCTGTCTCCAAAAGAGTGAATGTTGTATTTCAGGGCTAGGATTGCTGTTCAGTTGCTAGAATGCTTGCCTAGCATGCGTGGGACCTTAGTTCCAGTCAAAGCATCACATAAACTAACTGTTGTGGTGCATACCTGTAATCCCAGCACAGGAGAGTCAAAAACAGGGGCATCAGAAATTTAAGACCATTCTGTTACAAAATGAATTTGAAATCAATTTGGACTGCACGAGATCCTGCCTCAAAAGACAAAACAGAACAAAAAATGGGTACCAGATGGTGGTGGCAAACGCTTTTAACCCCAGCCCTCAGATGGCAGAGGCAGTGGAGCTCTGAGTTCAAGGCCATCCTGGTTTACAGAATGAGTTCCAGGACAGCCAGGGATACACAGAGAAACCCTGTCTCAAAAACCAAAACCAAAACCAAACCAAGCCAAAACAAAACAAAAAAGACCTAGGGAACAAATGTTACTTTGCAAAGAAATGTTATGAGAACAAGTCTTCTAGCTCAAGAATCCAATTTAAGGCATTTGCCATGGCACCCTTGAACACTTTAATCCCTTGAACACTTTAATCCCAGCATTTGGGAGATAGAGGTAGGTGGATCATTGTTGTGTTCAATATCAGATAGGACTACATGGTGAGACACACACACTCTCTCTCTCCATATTATACAGACAGACAGACAGATACCTTAACATAACAGCGGGGTACTTGGGTGGTAACAGAAAGTCTGCTATAACAGTTTTGGCACCAGTGTCACATAGTTCTTGAAACCTGAGGTTCCCATTGTCTAAGAGGGGATTTAATGGCACTCAGGGCTCCAGGCTTACTCCATGTTTCTTCCCTCTATCAAAAGCTTTCACTGAAATCTCCCATCTCTACAGAAACAGACTTTTCTACCAGTTAGAAGTGAAAGGAGAAGCTTTGGTTGGGATATGTTATATGAGAGAAGAATAAAAAATTATAATAATAGACACATAAAACTAAATTAATAAAATTATAAAAGAGAAAACTCATAAGCTAATTAGTGTTGATATGTTGGCAGCTGATACTGGATTAACGGGTCATTTCTTTCCTGAGAACAATTATTTTTTTTCTTGACATTAGGTTTTACTATGAAGCCCAGGCTGGCTTTGAACTTGCAATCTTCCTATCTTAGTGTCTCAAAGGAAGAGATTACAGGTCTGTATGGCTATACTTGGTTTTCTCTCTGTTGCTTTCTTTCTTTGCTGTTTCTACGTTAAGGCAGCATCTAGTCGTGTTGCCCAGGTTGGCCTCAACCTCCTGAACTGAGGTTCAAACAATCCTCCTTTCTCAGGGTCCCACATAGCTGGAAATATGGGTATATACGCTTCAGTGCACTCAGCATTTTCATTTTCAGACACCATCTAGAGCTACTAGGCTTTCGCCTGAGGTGTCATGGTGAGTAGAGGGGTGGGTCAGTCAGAAGGCAAGCTCGAAAGTGCTTATCCCGTCATCAACTTCCTTTGCTAGTGATCTCTGTTATGAAGCTAGATGGGGGAAGTGCAAGGGCCTGGAAAAGGCTAAAAACTGTGCCGCTCTTTACTGGGAGAAAGAAATATCAAGTTCCAGTCTTGGTCCTGCCTCCGCCTAATTCCTCCTCAGCTTCTGAGATGGTGACAACTTCTTCAGGACACACACTGAGATCTGTGGCTGTGGCCACAACCAGCTGGACTCCGACTGAGCAGAGCCCTAGAGTCCATACTCTTCTAACTGGGTTTCCAAAGGTCTTCAGCAGTCTGACCCCACCCTACCTACTCAGCCTCGTTCCCATGATTTCCCAACTCAAGCTGGGCTTCTAGCCCAGTGGTCTCCTCATGGTCCCCTGAGGGAACATTCCAGCCTCATTCATGGAATTTCTCAGGCTTGCCATCCCTTAGTGATCCTTTTTGTCTAATCAAACAGTACCCATCTAGCAAGGTCCCAAACATGTCCCCTAACCTCATAGAGATGTTTATGTTCTAGTAATTACAGTCCACACACACAGAGCCCCCCACTTTAAACTCCCCAGAGCCTTTAAGATCTTTTAGCCCATGTGGTCTTGAATTGCTGATTATTTCAAGTGTATCCTTTCTTTCTCCAGCAGGCAATAAAATCCATGACATCAAGCTGTACTTGATTTTCTTTTGTTTGCAACCTACATTTGAGCATCCATGACTCAAACCCATGTAAATTGTCAAGGTACAGGTTCTAACTGATGTTAGGATTACAGTGTAGAAGAATGGTTGGCCTGCAGTTGGAAGACAAAAGGCTCTAGGAACACAGATATTACTTTTCCTCTCTTGCTGCAAGCCCTTGTTATAGGAACAAATGCCAGATCAAATTATTTACCCAAGCACCATTGAGGAGGCAGTTGATAATCAGGTTATCTATCATCAAAAGCATTACCTTTTTTGTACAAAAACCACAATCCCATCCTGGGAATATTGGGCTGTAGTCAGATCACTATACCCTTGGGGAAAATGTCAGGATTCTGTACGAGGTCTAAGATCCAAAATGATTTGAAAGAAAGGGATATGAGAAAAATTATATAAGGTGAAATGTCTGTGTCGGGGGGGGGGGTAGTAACAAGGTCTTGGTCTATAGCTCAAGCTGACCTCATACTCATCATTCTGTACCTCAGCATCCAAATAGCTAGGGCTACAGGCATGTGCCACCATGCCCAGCTAAACTTTGGTTAAGGAGATCTACTACCTTGGCAGACATGGTTGAAAGGGGATAGGCTCAGCATGTATACAATGGTGCTTGAGAGAAATCTTGGATTTATTCACCAAAAATGGGCAAAAACAAAGCCTTATTCTACAAATGCACAGTACAGTTAAGATACTCTTTAGCCACAAAACATCAGTAGAAAGCAACATCTAACACAACAGTAATAGCAAGCGTACAGCTGATTATAAGATTCAAAAGCAAAGCCAGGAGTGACAGTTTAAGCAAATGTTAAAATTAATGTAAGTATTTTTTTAAAAAATCATACAGATATTTTCTTCGTATGGTAGTACTGCAAAGGACTTAAAGTAAGCAAAATCTGTGCTGGAGAGATAGCACAACAGGTGATGACCTAAGTTTATTCCCTGGGACCTAGCATGGAGGGAGAGAACTGACTTCCAAAAATTGTCCTCCAACCTCCACATGTACTTGGTGATGTGAGTGTGTGCTCACATTCATATATGAGCCCACACACACAACACATCATATACAGCCACACACACACACACACACACACACACACACACACACTAACACACGCACTGAAATTTTAAATGTCTTTAAAATAATCAAAATAAGGCTGGAAGAGTTCTTGCTTACCATACACAAAACACTGGATCTCTAAATTGAAAAATTAACTCAAAATGTATCACAGACCAAAATTTGAAGCCTAAAATTATAAAAGAAAACATATGATGAAATAGTTGTGATTTAAGCCTAGCAAAGAGTCCTTAGATGAAGAACTTAAAGTATGATCTATAAAAGGAAAAATGAAGGCTTGGGACATAGTTCGATGGTAAGGCACTTGCTGAGTATGAAAAAGACCCAAGGTTCAATTCCCAGATCTATGTGGGAAGAAAAATAGTGATTAGTTTCATTTTGGTTAAGATTGAGCTGAGCATAGAGCTAAAGACTTCTAAAACTAGCCAGTGGTATTCTAGACTAAAACTAGACAACTGTAATCCCAGCACTTGGGAAGTGGAGGTAGAAGGGTCAGAAAAGAGACAGTCTGTAAAGCTGGGATCGATAGAGGTCTTGTATCTAGAATCTATAATGGACCTTCTGGGCAATAGACTTGAGGACCTACTTCACCAAAGACATATAGAAATAAATAAGCACATGGAAAAATGATTAAAATAGGAAATTGTTAGGGAAATGTAAATTGAAATTATAATGAAACACAATGCCACATCTATTAAAATGGCTGAAGGGAGAAAGGCCACCCAGTGACCTTCCATACCAGTGTCAGTGAAGATGAACAACTTGTGTTCCTCATCCTTTGCAAGTGTGTAGAACAGTAAAGCCACTGTGAGAACAGTGTAATAGTTTCTTTAAAAGTAGAACCTTCACTACTGTTATAACCCAGTTATTTAGCCAAAAGAAAAGAAAACAGCCATAAAAAGATTTGCACACAGATGTTCAGAGTAGCTTTGTTTGCAACAGTTTTTAAAAACTGGGAAAAATCATAAAATGTTCACAGGCTGATGAACAGATAAACAGTGTGTGTTTTATCCATACAATGGAATGCTACTCTGCAATAAAAAAGAATGAAATGTCCACCAGGCATGATGGCGCAAGCCTCTAATCTCAGAACTCTGGAGGCAGAGGTAGGCAGATCTCAGTGAGAGTCCAGGTCTACATAGTTAAGTTGCAGGGCCAGCCAGAGCTACAAAGTGACACCTGGTCTCAAGAGAGGGAGGGCGGGAGGGGGGAGAGAAAGTGAGGGAGAAGAAACAAGGAAGAGTTTTAACATAAATACGCAGCAGAGAGAAGCCAGACCAGAAAAGACGGCATGATTCCAATTATATGAGATTTTAGAAAATGCAAACTAATCTATAGTGACAGAAACCAGAGCAGTGGTTGCCTTAGGATGGGAGGTGGGATTGCCAAAGGGCACAAGGAAACTTCCCAGAAGCTCTGCATATGCTAGCTCTCTCTTGAATGTGGCGATAGTTTCATGGGTCCATATATAAGTCAAATAGTATCAAATTGTACACTTGGAAATATCTGCCATATTTTGTACATTCATATGACTTCAGTAAAGCTGTTAAGCAAAATGAAAGAAAATGTGCCCTGGATTGTACAAAATTACAGCCACCAGGAGAACGATGGAAGTAACCCTGCTTCCCAGTGCTGACAAACACCTTTAATCCCAGCACTCAAGGGGCACAGGCAGGTGAATCTCTTGAGTTTCAGGCCAGCCTGGTCCAAAACAGCCAGGGCCACACAGAGAAACCCTGTCTCAAAACACAGAAATAGAAGTAACTGTAAAAGCAAACATAGACTATGCTTTTGTCATTATGCAACATTTCTATATGACCTTACTGCATCACATTGCTTTACCGTGGTAGGGAAGACAAAAAGGCAATAATCTCATGCTTCCCTAGAATACATTTCTTTGATGCTACCAGTGGAGTCACATCCTGGGATTTATTACACATGCTGATTGTGGTGGGCTTGTGAGGTTGTACCTCTCGCTTTCCCATGCCAAAGTTACTTCATCACCCATCCTGGAATGCCCCTAGAACATAACCAACAGTCTATCTTTCCTCTTTTGAAAGTCCATCTGTCCTGCCACCTCCAGAAGCCCTCCCCCAATACAGCAAAGGACGAAGCATGATCTTTCTCTAAGCCAGTCATTAGTCCCACATCATGTAATTTACAAATATGAAATCCTCCTACCTGCTAACAGTAAGTACACATATATCCCTGACACTCTAGAATGGGGCTTGGAGTCTCTAAGAAAAGATATGGGTCCCTCTCCATCTTTTTTTTTTTTTTAGATACTGTGGTGTTAAGAAACTGGCCAGCTTGTAAGCTTGGAAAGGCACTTGCTTTCTGCACCTCAGTCTACACTTGAGTACCTGTTATCAGGTATTTAGGGAGGTTAAGACTAAGTGTCCACTCTCCCATTGCTCAAGGCCTAGCTTTCTTAACGATGGGTGGGGACCAGGGGATCCAATAGCACGATCCACTCAGGAGTGGTCCACGGCTAGTCAGCTACAGCACATGGGACCTCCGAGTAATTTTCTGAGGGTCTTTGGGAAAACTTGTGGGATCTTGAGAGCTCAGACAAAGGCAGTATCCCAGCTGCAAACAAAGGCCTGTGGGCATTTGTCCAGCAGACACCCAACATCTCTGTAAACTGAAAGGAGGGAAAAATAAGTCCAGCCGTGCTGAGCAGAGTTGGCCAGCTGGGTTCCAGAGGTCTACCCTCAGGAGGCAAAAATGAACTGATGATTGGTAAATGGTCCCAGGAGTAGAATGCCATGCTGTTTCTCAAAACAAACTTCCTCTGATTTCTTCTTAAAAAAAAAAAAAAAAAAAAAAAAAAAAAAAAAAAAAAAAAAAAAAAAAAAAAAAAAAAAAAAGACAAGGTTTCACTGCATAGCTGAGGCTGGCCTGGAACTTGCTGTGTAGGCCAGGGAAGCCTTGAACTATCCACCTTCCAGCCCCAGCCCCAAAAGTGCCAAGAGGACAGATGTGCATCATCACACCAAGCTCACTTCTGATTTCTTCAATGGATATCCAAGATGAAAATAATGAAGAAAGGGGAAAATGGCAATATTAATACAAATATTAAGATCTTAGACCTCACTCTTTAAAATGTTATTACATCTTTGTGTTGGCCTGCTCATGCACATATGTGAAGGTGGGTGCCACGGATCGTATGTGGAGGTCAGAGGCAATTTGCAGGGATGGTTTTCTCTTCCGCCAACTTAGGTTGTCAGGCATTGCAGCAAGCACCTTCACCCACTAAGCCACCTTGATGGCTCCAGTTCTAAAAAAAGATGAGTTGTTAATGTGTGCTGTGTGGTGGGAGGGTTGCCTGCAGGGCCAGGAGAAAATGTCAGATCCCCTCAAGCTGGAGTTACGGGCAGGTGCAAGCTGCCAGATGCAGTTCTGGGGGCTGGAGCTTCAGCCACCTCAAACAGCAGCAAGCTCTTATCCAGGGAGCCATCTCTCCAGCCCCTCCAGCTCTACTATTAACAACAGAACTGCCTACCACTCAGGATGGCTTTGTAGATAACACACGCACAAGAATGCGCGCATGTGCACGTTCGCACAAGCTGTTTCTTCCATATTCCCTCTCTAGCCTCCATGATGGCAGAGCTTCCAAAAATATTACCATAAAAATCTATACAATTAGCCTGACGTTTTCAAAAATGGGTGACAAACCCTGTCAGAGTATGCCCTTCTGGCAAAGTGGTTATCCAGGGATTTGGGCAAAGGCTGAGCTATGTGAACAGGGAAAAGATTGTATGACTAGCAACAACAACCTCAGCTCAGGACTGATAATAAATACCAGGGAATACTTATTGGGTGGGTACAATGTGCAAAGCAGCAGTGAGATCCAGAAAGGTTAAATCAATGAGTGCACCGTAACACACCAGAACCTGGCAGGTCTGACATATGAATACACATAGACTACCCTCTGCTTCTCGAGACAGAAATGCTTCTTGAGGATATTGTGTCAGACTAGAAGAGGCAGGAAGCTTCCAGAAGGTCAGGTAGACTAAGAGGCAGAAAGTATCCGCACTGAACAAAAAACAACCTATCTAGGGGTAGGAACTTAGGCAAAGCTTGTTCAACTAGGATCACCCACTTAATCTCTTGTTTTATTGTAATTATTGTTTTTTTTCAAGACATGGTTTCTCTGTGTAGCTTTGGAGCCTGTCCTGGAACTCACTCTAGATATCAGGCTGGCCTCAAACTCAGAGACCCACCTGCCTCTGCCTCTCCAGAGCCACCACATTCTTGTTTCTTGTTGGCCTCTTTGAGAAATGTTCCAGAACTTGCCTGGAAGACCTGCTGCACTAAACACCCTTCTCTGCTGCCTGAGCCTCTTTGTCAAGCAATTCGCCATATGACACAATTTCCCGGTCCAAGTCAGGACATTCTAGTAGGTCCCTTTAGGAGTCTGAATCCACCCGGAAGAGGCAATGCCAGAAAGGAGAAAGAGAACAATGGATGCAGAGCAGAGGTAACCCAGGTATTTTAATCCAATCAAACCTAACAAGAGCCGAAGCCCTCTCCTCATCCAGCCACGGAAGACACAAAAGTAGAGCAAACCATGGGGAATTTTTGGTGTCCAGGTACAAATATGCAGCACTCCCTAGACGTCAATTCTCAGCTAGCTAGGTGGAGAGCAGCAATAAAAATAAATCTCTGTTCTCTACCTTCACGGTTCTAGAGACTTCTCAAAACCCAGGGAAAGGTGGGACGCAGGCAGCCCATTTCTCCAATAAACAACTGGGCCACGTCTGCTTTGATATCGTCTACCTCTCACATTCCCTCCCTGCCTCCCTCCCTCCCTCCCTCCCTCTCTCCTCTCATAGTCTGCCTGTGTTGGAGGGCGCACTTCATAATGAGATCCTCTCAGCTTGGGTGGCAGGGAAGCCTGGCTATCCTTTGTGTATTATCAATACAGGCTGGCTCACTGTCTAGGCCAACCATTTTGTATATCCTGAAGTGGAGATCGAGGTCTGCGCGAAGCCACCCACACTCACTGACCTGCTCTTTTATATGACATGCATTTACCAAACAATCATCCAGGCTTCGAAGGTCAGTCTGTGGCCAGGGAATAGAGAGAGGCGTCTTTTCTCCCTTTTCTGCAGAGCCACATCTCCCCCTCACTGCCCCCGCCCCCTTTCAAGGTCTAGCTCTCACCCGAATCCCTCACAAAGCCTTTCCTCCCTCCTCTAGCTGCTGCTGACCTCAGAGTCCTGGCCGTGCTGGCCTCTGCTCCAAGAAGTACAATTAGCACCTGACCAGCCCCTGGCCTGGCTGCTTGTCCTCGCCTCTGATTGTTTCAGTGTCTTAGTAATTTCTGCCCCACCACCTCCTTCCCTCAGCTCCCCCACAGCTCATAGCACAGGTTGGGCACACAGTAGGTGTTAATAAATGGCTGCTGATTTGAAACTCAGCAGCCCCTATGAGGTCAGAACCCTCATAAGCACCCCGACCAGCAGTTTCTTGGCAACCAGCGCTGGGGCCCCGAGCTACAAGACATTAGCAGCACAGCCGCTATTACAGGACACACGAGGCTCAGCAGCCAGAGATTTGCAGGCAGGTTGGTGTTGATGAGAAAAGCCCCCGACCCCTAGGAAAGCGCCCGTGGGATTCTGGGTACCTTTCATGAGTTTCTTTTCTCCCCTGCAGAACTAGTTTTCAGTCTGAGAACCACAGAGGGAATAAATTGGTGACGAAGCCGAAACCTTTTTGCAGCTTAGAAAACCAGGAGTTATAACTAAGGCCATGTTAGGGTCAGGCCCAGAGCGAGGATTGCCCAAGGCTCTTCCTAATTCAGCAGGGAGCCCTGGGATGTGAAGGACACATGCCAGGTGTGAGCCAGAGCTCTAGGGGTGTTTGGGAGGGGCCCTAAGTAATGCCATCCTGCCCTGACACCCAGTAAATCACAGTTCAAATGCTCGCCATTTACAGCCTGTGCATGAGTCCACTTCTCCCTTTTCCTTCACCAAAACCGTAGGGCAGAGCCGAGGGACAGATAGCATCCAGGCCAGAACCAAGCCAGGGTCCCCAAGAATGGAGAAGCCTTTAGTGTGGGATGCCTGGCTCCACATCCTGGCCCAGGAATTTGAGTTTGGCTCTACTTTATTTTGTAAAGTTATTTTGTGTATGGGTGACTTGGCTGCATGAATATCTGTGCATCACGTGTGTACCTGGTGCTCAAGGAGGTCAGAAGACGTCATAGTCCCTGGGAGTGGAGTTACAGATGGTTGTGAACCATCACGTAAGTAGGAGGACTTAAATCCAGGTCTTCTGAAAAAGTAGCTAGTGTTCTTAACTGTTGAGCCATCCCTCCAACTCCTTGAGTTTGGCTTTAAGCTATATTATTTATACAGACAACTTATCCAACTTATTAGCAGTCTCTGGACTCTTTCTAAGCCCTTCCATCATTTCAGCCTACATACTACCCTGAAAGGCAAATGGCGTCTTCTTCATAGCCACATTTTCTCCAGTGACACTTCAACTGGAGCTAGCTCAGTACTAGGCCCAGCTCCCAGCAAATGTTTGCTGAGTTGAAGCTTAGGCCCTGTATTAGCCAATATCACAAAGCCAATTCCCGGGTGTTGTGTACAACATAGTGTTCTAATAAGCAGCCTTAGACGTATGAATGTATTTGATCCCCTCCAGCTTTATAAGGTAAGTTTCTTTCACCACATAAGGGAATTAAGGCACACAACCGACTGGGGGTATATAAGTAATAAATGATAAAGCTGGGGTTTCAACCTAGACAGGCTAGCGCTAGTGACTGGGGCAGAATGAGAAAATTGGCAAAGCCCAGGAGTAAAGGGTTCCCTGGGAAAGCCATACTCTCAGTCAGTGGGTGACTTGACTGGGCCTTTCTTGGTCCAAAGCTCTCAATTTTTGCCGCATTAGAGGTATTTTGAATATGTTATCAATCAGGCCCAGGATAGGTTACAGGGCCCTCATTGTTAGGTCCCCATATATAGAAGAGGCTGCAGCTATTGTGCCATCACTTGGCACAATGTGAAGAAGGCTGGATTTGGGGCCCCCAGATTGGCCAGGGGTGGGCACTAGTTCCTGAGTAGCCAGCAAAACAGTCCAGTGGAGGGAGGAATGCCAGGCATAGCTGCAAACAAGCCACTCCTTCAGCTCACAAAGAGAGGCTGGATGAGGGTGGCAATGGTGGAGCCTGCTTCATAGACAAGCCCCTACACACAACACAAAGGAGATCATGGGATTTGAACCCAGGGCCAGAGACACCCATATGGCAGATCCAGGTTGCCTCTGATAATCTTCTCATACCTAGAGAGAGCTCCCGGGAGCCTAGTTTGTTTCTGTACTGGGTCAAGGAAATACTTTACAACTGGGGAAATCCTGAAACTTACTGACATTCTTCCTCAGCTTACAAGTTTCCTGGGCATTTCAATGCCAAAGCCCCCTGTCTCACAGATACATAGGTTCCTTCACCTCCCTCCATCCTGGCATCCAGGCCAAGCAAGGGTCAGCTCACAGGAGTTGAGTCCCTAATGGGTGTGCCCACCAGCTGTTGGAGCCAGCTGTGGTAGCTCAGGCCAGGGGTGGTGACCTCACTTCCGCTCTTACCTCCTCAGAACTCCTCCCATTTGAGGCCCCACCAGGCCAAAATCGAGAAGTCCAAGGTTAACTGTTACTCCCCACTTTAAGAGCTAATTAAAATGATTAGCTGCAATGAACTGTCAAACATTAACTAGAAGAAGCTGCAGGACCAGACAGGCCTCTATCTCAGGCAGAGGGATGAGAGGAAGGAATCAAAAGGCCATCAAATCCCCGAGGTCCTAAGTTGGGGTGCGGTGGTGGTTGGGGGTACCCAAGAGAACCCCCGCTGGCTCGAGGTACCAAGTGTTCAGGAGGCAACACATCAGGAAGTCTCTATCCCAGGCCCAATCCCGACGAAAGGGCAACAAAGTTTAGGGGTACCGTGGAGGGGACAGGAATTCATAAAGCGGTTGCCAGCTCAGCAGTCTCTGAACTGCCAAAGTCAGACTCTGGCATTGGGGGGCCTTTAGGCTGTGCGGTTACTGGGTCCCCTCAGAAGTATCAGGGGAGGAAGCCAAGAGGCGGGGAGAACCTTGGAGAGCGGGAACGCGGGAGCGGGAAGCCTGGCGGCTGGCTTACACGGAAACTCCAGCCCCTGCCAAGAGGTCTCTGTTTTGGCAGTTCAGGTCTCCAAGTCATAGGTTTACGTGCAAGCGAGAGTGAGTGAGTGTGTGTGTGCGTGTGCTCGCGCGCGCTCGCGCGTGTCTGTGTGTATGCGCGCGCGTGTGTCCGCGCGCGCGCCCGCGGGTGTGTGCGTGTCTAAAGTGGCTGGCGGTGAAAGCCCTAGGGGCCATCACTTCAACCTAGACTAGTGGCTCCAGCCTGCTCAACCTCCTGCCCTACTGCCCTCAGGCAAGATGGGGGGGGCGCCCAAGTCACCAAGGGCCCTTCCATGAACCTAAGCTGCCCCGGCTTGGCAAAAAGTGCTTTCCCGCCCGGCTTCTGCCAGTCAGTTCTACTTCTTGTCGCATCAGGAGCCCCGGATCGTCACAGTACACAGGGCAGAGTGAGACGAAGCCAACAGTCCACGATCTGAGGCTGACGCACCCTTCTCGGTCCCCACAACCCTATTCCCCGGCCCCGGCGCCCTTAAGTCCACACTAAAACAAACTTTTAGAGGTCTCCCCCGCGTTCCCAGAAACCATCGACGTACCTTGAGGTCCAGTGCTTTGGCAGTCGGGTTCGGGCACACAGCTCCTCGGCTCGATCGCCCGGTGGTCCCCTCCCCGTTCCAGGGCTTGAGGAACGAATTCCCACCCCCACCCCCTCCAGGCCGCCTTCTCCCCCTCGAAAGCGGGGCTCGGGCAAGTGGCGCCCGGGGCTCGGCGCCGCGGAAAGGAGAAGTGGAAGTTGAGCGCGGCGCCGGGTCGGTCCTTGCGGCCGGGGGGCCGCCGTCGCCCTCCCTCTTCCCCTCCCTCCTACTCTCCTCGGGGCCCGCCTGCCCCCACCGCCCCGCGCCCGTGACTCACCTCGGCGCCGGGGCAGGCTGGTCCGGGCGGGCGAGGCGCAGGGCTCTCCCACACGTCGCGACGCCGCCAATGGCAAAGTTGGAGGGCGAGATGCAAACACCAGGTGAGACGGCGGCGCCCGGGCTAGAAAGGAGGCAGGGTGGCAGCTGTGCGACGGGAGTTTGGGGGCTCCGGAGAGGCCGGGCCGCACCCAGGGACAGGCGGCGGGGGGCGCCCGCGAAGGGGCGGCGAGCAGGAGGAGAACCTGCGAGGCGAGCAAGAGAAAGGGGAAATCGCACTGGAGACACACGTCCCCGCGGGCGGAGGCTGGGCCGGGCGCGAAGGAGGCAGGGCGAGGAGGGACTGAAGAGCCGGAGGGAGGGACCGACGGGAGGGACCACGGGCTAGCGGGCGGGGTGAAGGAGGGGTGGGAGGGACTAGGCAGGGCGGTGGAAACAGCGCCCCTCCACCCTAACCCTCCACGGTCGCCAGCACGGCAAGGGGGAGCCTTGCCAGGGGCCCGCGCGGGCTCTCCTTCCCCGCGAGGCTCGCTGCCCACCCTACCTCCGAAAAGACAGAGCCCCTCCGAGCTCACGTCGCGCAGACAGCTTCTCCAGCCGGCACCCTCCACTCCCTCAGAATTGGCGGGCCCCAGGGCCCCTCAGCTCTGACGGGGCGCTTCTCGGAGGGAAGTCCCACACAACATCCCGTGGAGATATCCTGGGGATTCTGGAAGGATGTATCCTCCAGGCACTCGGCCGGCCTCTGCACTCCAATCACTTGATACCTCCGCTGCTCGGCCCCCACCCAGCCCGCACTGCACTCGACATTATCAGGCATCAGCTGTGTGCCAATCAGGCGGCCTAGCGATGGGTGCTACCCACAAATAGACAGAGGGGACATTTTGCAAACAATGTTAACCCTCCGCCCCCACCCCCATGAAGTCTCAAGCCAGTTATTTCCTGCATTGGTGTGACGGGAGAGTTGTAGGGACTGCTAGGAAAGTCTGACCTAGGGCACTTTAGGAGGCCAACACAGCAGGTGTACAGACAGCCAGAATTGGGGTTCAGGGAGACCCCACGCCCCACACATCTTCAATATAAAGCCAAGTAATAGCTGTACTTGAGCTGCCTACTTCAACCCGTTTTCTGTTTTGTTCCCCTTTTGCCAATTTTCTCCCCCTGTATCCACCTCAGTCCTCATCTGGTACTATAGCTAGGCGATCCTGGGAAGAAGGTGTCTAGTGGAAATTGTCACTTCGCACAGCTCTACGCAGACTGAAGCGACGGTGGTGTGGGGGTGCAGAAGAGTCCGGCATGGAGGGGGACAATGCTGAGGGGGCAGCAAAACTAGAGCTTGGCAGAAAAGCTGCTGAAGGGGCCCCGGGGAAGGAAGACCCCCTGAGAGGTGGCCAAAGGGGCTTCAGTTCAAGACCTACTCACCCACCTCCAAAAACCTGCTTTATCAGCTTTGGGAAAGATGATCCTTGGCAATAGGACTATGGAACAGGAGTGGTGGTGGGTGACATCATCAAAAATGGTTGTGGATCATAGGCTAACAGTAAATAAAATAGAATTAAAATATAATAAAAAAATCTAGTGGTTCACTGAGATACTGGCTCCTGAAACATCCTGGTTACACATAGACAGACAAATCCTCTGAGTAAGGACTAAGAGCAAATTTTCACTCCTTTTTCTTTTACAAGTGAGCACATTCTCTTTAGGGGATTCTAGATCCTGGAAAAGCACAGCTTCCTGCTGGCCTCTTGCCGGTGAGGCTCTTCTTTCTAGTGTGGGGTGGGTTCTGGACAACTTCAAAATGCACTAAGGACAAAATGAGCACAAAAATTAAAACAGAGCCTGGTGGGAATGGTGCATGTCTTTAATCCAGCACTCAGGAGACAGAAGCAGGCAGATCTTTGGGAATTCGAGGCAAGCCTGATCTACAGAGCGAGTTCCAGGGTAGCCAAGGCTACACAGAGAAACCCTGTCTCAAAAAATGAAAACAAAGCAAAGCAGTAAACTACACGCAGGCCTTTAATCCCAGAACCAGGGAGGCAGAGGCAGGTAGATGTCTGAGAGTGAGACCTGCCTAGTTTACATAGTAATTTCCAGGCCAGCCAAGGCTACATAGTGAAGCTGTCTCCGAAACAAAACCAAACCACAAACCAAACAGGCTGCAGAGGTGTCTCAGTAGTTAAGAGCACCTGGTACTCTGGTAGAGGATCCAGGTTTGAGTCCCAGCACCCACAATGGTGGCTCACTTCAGTCCCAGTGGATCTGATTCTTTTATGGCCTCTTAGGGCATCAGGCTCACATTTGGTACACAGATGTACATGCAGGCAAAACACTTCAATACATAAAAAAATAAAAGTAAAAAATAATGAGGATGAGTTAGGTGTGGTGCAGACATTTGGGAGGCAGAAGCAGAAGGAATTCTGATCTCAAGGCCATCCTGATCTATACAGCAAGTTCAAGGCCATCCAGAACTACACACTGAGACCCCAACTTTAAGGGGGAAGGGGCTAGAGAGATGGCATGTTGCTCTTCCAAAGTATGAAGGTTTGATACCCAATACCTACTTGGTAGCTCACAACCATCTGTAACTCCAGTTCCAAGGGATCTTATGCCCTCTTCTGACCTCTGAGGGTGGGTACCAGTTACTCATGTGGAGCACAGAATACATGCAGACAAAACATTCATATGCATAAAAATAAAACAAATCTTAAAAAAAATTAATTGAGAATAATAAGAACCACTCCAACAAAGCTGTGCTGAGGACTAAGGTGTCACGGTCTATGGCAGGGCTTGGTGGCTACTAAGCCATAAATGTTGCCTCTCTTCAACTTCCATTTGCTTCTCAAACCAGTTCTTGGAAGAAAATGTAACAGAACCAAGGCAGAAGCTGCTCAGGGCTTGCTTATGGTGGATTCCTCCTGAAAATATATGTAGTTTCAACCAAGGCTGAAGCCTCAAGGCAGAGTATGAGGAAAGCTCTTCCTCTTGGGCAGGGAAAAAGGTCAACACTGAGGACCACTCAAAGTGTCTGGCTGTATTGCCTGCTGGTGACCTGCAGCCCAAGATTGTGGGAATCCCATAAGTTACCACCTTCTCCCAGCCACACAGAACCAACCACAGCCCCACACCATTCTAGATGAAGTCAAAGCAAACCCCACCCCACCCCCAACTTGATGAAAATCCTGGGCTGACCTCACCATGGGCCACCTGAATGACTTTTCTGCCAGCCCTTCCCCACTTGCCTCCCCATGTTCCATGTACCCATTGGGTAAGCCCCCACCAGGTGGGGCCAGCCAGACTGATTTCACCATTCTCCAGGGGACAGGCACTGTCTCTGGCAATGGCTCATTCCCTGACTAGGCAGGAATTCCCCTTCTCGTATTGCCTGTAGATAGATGCCCAGGAAGAGCCATTCAGCAGTGCCCTCTCGGTCTCTCTGTCCTCCCTGTTACTTGACTGGCTTACCCTGACTGACTCTCAGGCCTCAGAACCTGATTCCTTCCTGGAGCTGAAGGACCCCCCCTCCTCGCTGCCCCCCCAACTCTGTGCAGGACCCCTTCTAGCCCCGTTCTCTGATTTTACCTTTTTCTTGACACCCTCCATTGCCTCCTCTCTCAAGCGGTGCCCCATAGCCTGTTTTCTGCTGCAAATCGCACCATGTTGTTTAAAGACACGATGATTTCTTGTTTCCCTCCCTCATTTAAATCACTAGCCTCGACAAATTCTGTTCAAACCTGCAGCCAGAACAAAATACCACAATGCCAGTTTCTGTGACCCTTGCTTTCTACCACAGAGCCACGCTAGAAAAGTTGTGGATCAACCAGACTTCTGGATGGGAAGGTATATTTAGGATCGGGGGAGAAGGCAGTTTCAGAGGACTCCTCCTCCTACTCTAAAGCTGAAAAGCCCCATTAGCCCTCCGTAAGGCGAGCCATCATTTTTCAGTTGCATTTAGTACCCACACATTTGTAGCCATAGGGTTTACAGAAAGACCTGGGTATCCAAGTGACAGGCAGAAGAAATCTTGATGCCTCATATTACGGCTAATCAGCATAGAAAGTGTTCGCTCTATAAAGCTTGTTGAGGACTTGGCAAGATGGGTAAAGGAACCTGCTGTTAAACTTGAAGGCCCTGGGCTCAATCCCCAGGACCTACATGATAGAAGGGGAGAGATACCTACCTGATTCCCCCAAGATGTCCTGAAACAACTCACATACCATATAGCATGTTCACACCCATACACATTTTATTATGTTTCTATGTAATGAAAATTCCTAAAGAAAGCTTGCTGATTAGCACCAAAAATCAAGGGCCTTGGAATAGATGGTATAGAAAAAAAATCAATTTTCCATCCTAAAATGGAGATTCCTAGCAAGCTGTAGTGGTTTTCTGCTGTAATTCTAGCATCCAAGAAGCTGAGGTAGAATTGCTATAGGTTCAAGAGCAGCTTTGGCTACAGAGTGATACTTTTCTTTAAAAAAAAAAAAAAAAAGGTGAGTATCTGTACTCCCTGTAGAGATAGAAGGAGAAGACAGGTAACTTTCAGAAAGCTCCAAGGGTTCTTGGATTTGCTGGGATAAACTAGACAGACTCTGCCTCAAAGCAGGTGTAAGGCAAAAAAACAACTCCCAAAAGTTATCTTCTAATTTTCTCATAGGTGTCACACACACACACACACACACACACACACACACACACACACACACACACACACATTTTAAAAGATAATTTTTTAAAAAATAAAAAGGATTATATGCTTGTTTTCCTGACAGTCCTGGGACACTGAAAAAGCCCCTACAAAACTTTAAACAAACATTGTGTCTCATTTCTTGGTAGGCTGGACACCAGCTCCAGAGGCTGAATGGAGTTGGCATCCTGCTAGCTGATGCTATGGGCCTTGAACTGGCACCCTGGAGGTAATGGCTAATAGCAAGTGCTGTTTCTGCCGCATTCAGGATCCTGGCTGGTGTTTTGGGAAACACTCGTTTTCCATGGCTCCTCAGGGATAGTGGCTGGGAGGTTTGGCAAGTGGAAAGGGGGATAAGAGACAAGCCTATGATTCACCTGAAAGAAAAAGAAGTGGCCTCAGGCCGAGCTCAGCAAATTAGGGCAAGCCCCCTCGACTCTCAAACACTGCAGGTCTTCAGTTCTTGCTCGGGGAATCTACTGGAGGTGGCACAGCATCTAAGGGTTCAGGACCACTAATCAGTAAAACCAGAGTTTACCTTTCATCCCTCAACAGCTTTTGGCGTAATACTAGTCTGTGTCATCTTATTAACAAAAATTATAATTCCTTTGCATGTGTGCGTGGTATATGGATATATACACACGCACTCATGCACACTGTGTTATCCTTTTAACTTCTGGAACAAACTGGAGAAACTTGGGCCTGACTAAACTGCCCATAACTGTGAGTGGACTGGAATATCAAGACATGGAAAGGTTGTTTTTATTTTGTTGTTTTTGCCAGAGGAATGCTCTGGGGTTTAGAAACAGAGTAGCCAAGAAGTTGGTCTTGCCTCCCACAAAGAAAAAGAGTACCAATGAAGAGAAAAGGGTTCCAGCCACACATGAAATTGTACATATCTTATAAGGTGAATGTTTTCCCCTCTGGAGTTGTGCAACAGTAAAGACAGAGCTAGGGAAGTTGGGGAGAAAACCTGTACAGGAACAGCCACTATGAAGAACATCAACTGGATCCAATGTGAGGGGTGGGCCCAGTTCCTAGAGATCCAGGACAGGGGATGAGGATGGGAAATAGGCTGGGGGGCCATTAGCACCCACAGCATATCCGGATGAGGGATGGGTCCAGGTTGGGGGGTAGTGCCAGGAGGTGAATGATTCTGTTCTCTCTGAATTAACCCCTTCACGTGGGAAGTCAAGGGCAAGCCTGAGACATTTGCTAGACAGTCAAAACCATAGCCCATTGAGAAGACAGAGACTCCTCAGGTTCCCCACCCTGACACCACATCAGGATTTGAGTGTTGTTGTTATTTAATGCAATATTTAATGTCTATAAAGGTGCACTATGAGTCATTTCATGGAATGTCTAGGCCCCTTCGCTGGCAGAAAATAAACTTTCCAGCCCTCTTTTGAGGAAGCCATCCAACTCGGCTGCTGCTGGTTTGTGTGTGAGAGAATGAGTGTGCCTGTGGGTCTGTGTGTGGCATGGGTCTCAGCTAGAGCCTTGCTTGTTTAAGCATGCCTCAGTGTGGGTCTCATGGCTATAAATGTGTGTATGTGTGTATGTGTGTGTGTGAGCAGGGCATGTACATGTGTGTGTCTGCAAGGCAATGTGATATGTGAGTCTATGCATCTGAGGGTGACTACGTGTACATTTTTCCCTCGTTGCTGGCAAATTATCTTCCCATCTCTCTCTTTACAGAGTGAAGGGCTGACGGAGGGAAGGAAGCAGTCCAAAAGGGGGATAGCAGGGGAGGGAACAGGGGCTGGAGGCAAACCAAAGCAATTCCACTGGACAGAGGAAAGTGTCAGCCAAGGATGAAACTGAAACCGAGGCAGCTCTAATGCACTAGCACCCAGGGATCTTCCCTGGCCTTGGGTTCTTCCACTCCCCTACTCTCCCAGCCGGTAGTAGAGATTAGTCAGCCCAAGATTCCCAGATTCTTGTCCCTGCAGCCTGGACTTGGTATTGAGGCAAAGAAGCTAAGCTAGAGTTTGGTCCATAGTTAGCACATGACCCCCATTAAGCACCCATTATTACATTAACACAAATTAGTATATCAGATCGTCTCCCAGTCACCTAGTAGGGCATAGGGCCAGGTTGCAGTGAGAAGACATGGCGATATGGGGGGCCTAGGCTGAGAACCAGGAGTCAGGCTGGGGCTGACTCTAGAGGTACAAAAGGGAGGCAGGGAGCATGAGTTTTGCTCATTTCTGTCATGCAGGGAGAGACACCTTGGGCAGGGGGCTAGTAGAAGGGAGGGACTTCCAGAAATAGCTTAGTTGGGCACCAACCCTAGGAAAGAGGCTGGGGTTCTGAGGTCTGGGCAAGAGACAGACTGTATTTCTCCTGGCACACAGTGAAACCTGGGAACATTTGGGATCCTTTTCAATTTTTTTTCCCTCTTTCCTCTTCTTTATGGAAAAATCTTTAGATAACTTTCTCAGATGACTGGACACCATGAAAGCACAGAGCTGGAAAGGCTGGCAGAGGAGAGGAGGCACCCAGTATGCTGGGGCAGGATCTGCTTTTTATTTATTTATTTATTTTTGGTTCAGCAAAATATATTTTAAATGGTTCAGCCCATATATTTTATCTGTAAAGTTTTATCATGGAAACTGGCTCTCCAGCCTTTGGAAAGGATGAGGTTGGTGCTCAGAAATGTCTGGCCACAGGTTATTTTGAGGCCCTGGTAGTTTCAATTGGCTACCTCAACGGTCACCACGTAGACATAAACTACAATGGAAGGTCTAACCAGCATCATTGTTTCTAGTTTAGAGCCCATGACATTAGGACAAAGTTGTAGCTTTGGGCCTGGAGAAATGACTTAGCAGTTAAGTGCACCTACTATTTCAGAGAACCAGAGTTTAACGGTCATCACCTGCATGACCAGTGGGTGCTCACAACCAAACATAATGGTCAGCATCCACATGAGGGGTGTGTGTGTGCTCACAACCAACTGTAACTCCAGCTCCAGTGGATCTGACACCCTCCGCTGAACTCTACCGGCAACTACACTCACACACACAAGTAGATACACATGTAGACGTAATTAAAAATAATCTTTGAGAAATTAAATTATCTGCTGAGAGCAAAGCTGCTGAGTTTGTGCCCCGGAATGAACCTCAGCATTTTCTTCCTAGATAGTTGCAGAAGGACTGAATTGACTAGCACGGATCTCTTAAGATCCAGTCTCAGGCTGAACCCTCATCTAGGTTGAAATTTGGTCTCAGCATGCACCCCAGTCCTGACTGCAGTCTGGAGCTTTGTGGTCTCACGGGAGCCAGGCTAAAGAGTAACTTTTCAGGGCAGCCCACCCCCAGCGTCCGAGACGCGACTCAAAGTTTCCATTCTGCTGCCCATAGGTCAAGAGATCTATCCCCAGATTGCAAAGTGGCTCTGAAACTGCAGTAGCTCGGCTGAAGTGGGCAGCCGGGCCTCGAGCTCTGCCGAGGCCAGAGAGGTGGTCCTAGGGATTACGAAAAACTCGCACTTTCCCTCCACAGTAGGAGCAGCAATCCTGCTACTTGGGAAGGAGGCCTTCTTTTGAGTCAGAATGAACATCACGAGAAACGGTGCGGGCTCTGACCACCCGTCACGCCTTTCCTCGCCATCCTTTTTCTAGGCGGCGGGAACTCCCCATCCCGAGATTACCCCGTGGGAGGCTGAGCGCTCCCACCCACTCTCGTCGCACAGGACGCCTCTGCAGCGCCACCTACAGGCAGAATGCGCATGGCGCCGTGACTCTGGCCGCCGCAGCTGCTGGATTTAAAGTCTCTGGGAGAACTGGAGAGGTCCGCTCCTCTGCCCCCTAAACTCTCCAGCTGTCCTGGATGGCGCATTGCCTTCTCTAGCCTCCCCTAACCTCAAGTGTACTGGCCAGCCTAGCCCCAAGCTCAAGCCCTGCTCAGCTCAGGCAGCCTGTGCTCTAACCTTCCCGCTCCTGCTACTGCACTCTAAACGGCCTCCTGCCCTGAGGCGCCTCTTCCTGGGAAGCGGTGAAGTCACGTTGGGCCCCCGATCCGCTGACTCAAGAGAACTAGAATCCTCCGCCCTGCCTGGGCACACCCCTTGAAACTTCTCAATTCTTTCTTTCTTGCTCCGGCTCCTCCATCGCCTTCCTTTGGACCCCCAGGCTAGCAGGGGCGGCTGGGCTGCTGGGAAAGAATTCAATGGGGCAGCTGCAAGAAAGTATCGAGCGAGTCCACGTGGAGACCTCCCGCACTCTATTCCAGCCCCCCACCCTGCACTGTTCTGAGGTACACAGGGTGCCCCAGCTAACAGCAGCAGCATGTTTGCAACTTTGGGCAACACTCCCATTAGGTATCCCTTTCCAGTTAACCACCGCCTACGGGAAGGGCCTGCTGAGAGGATTGCTGGAACCTTCTTCCCTCTTCAGTCTCAGAGTTGCTTGAGAAATCTCCTGAAAGCTGAGGTCTTATCCTTGGAATCCTCTGTGCCATTGCTGGGACAGGGGTGGCCCAAAAAGGCTTTTGTCACCAAAGGGACCACTTCAGAGTCCTCTGAGCTTTGAACTGTCCTGGGCCCATTAATCAAGCCAAGATGTTTGCCTGATGTGTCACTGAGGCTGTTCCTTCCGGAACCTGGTACTGGACAGGTTCAGGTTGGGGTGGAGGAGACTTTGAGGTGATATTCACCACATCCTTTTGTATCACTATATGGCGATAGTGGAAAGTTAGAAAAATTGGTTTGTCTGACTGGGTGGAAGCTAGAATCCCACATCTGTTTCTGGAATATTCTTTCAACAAGGTAGCTGAAGGCCTCAGCACAAGCAGGATGTTCGTGCTGGACCTCTGATAGCTGAAACATAAAACCTGCCCTTTCCTTCTTGAGGGACATGATTTTTTTTTTTATTTAAAGATTGCATTTATTTTACACATGTGATGGCTGAGAACAGCCATGTGGGTAATGGGAATGTTCTCTAGTCCTACAAGAGCAACAAGTGTTCTGAACACTAAACCATCTCTCCAGCCCCAAGGGGCATCATCTTTAAAACATAATTTCTTACTAGCAAATCATGGGCATATATTGTAACTCCCTCTGCTCCTCTGCACTGTTTCCTTTTGCCAATGTGTATGGTTAAGAGCCCAGTACAGAAATTTACAAGCTTCCTGGCTTGTGTATCACACTGTACTTCAGGGCATGGTGCTGTCAAGGCCATAGTCAGTACGGATATGGCCATGAACAAACAGCAAGAGGGCGGTATATAAGGGCAAGGCTTTGGGCTTATATGGCATGAGGGAGCTTTTCTGAAATGCTATATTCACATTGAATTGGGAATCAGCTTGGGTTATGGTAGCTTTCCATCGACCATCTATGCAAGTTATTTGCTGGGGATTGGAGTTCTTGAATGGCTGGGTAGGAATGTGTGTACAATGTCATGCCTGAGCAGAATTACACTCAGCTTTCTTAGGGAGAACAGGTTCTGGGTTTGAAGCCAAACATTAGTTTGGGGCTAAACGGATGTCATATTTCACAGAGACCAGTTTTGAAGCTGCCAGGATCTCCATGGAAGGAAAATCAGGCAGGATGCAATTTCTAGGGCTTCCAGGTCAAGATGTAACTTGTAGATTAAAAAAGACTCAAAAGTCATAATTTGAAAATAAGATTAAAAACTAGCTAGATGTGAGAATGTATACCTATGCTAATAATGTTAGTTCTCAGGATGCTAAGGCAGGAAGACCACCATGAGTTCAAGGGCAGTCTCATGTAAATCATAAGTTTTAGGCTATATTAAGACCCCATCTTTGAAAGAGAACATCAAACCTGTAAGTCTAGTTCACCCAAAGCGGGAGCAGAATCATGGTGGGGAGGTCGGATTCTTAGTATCTGCTCTAGGCCTCAGGAATGACAAGTGATTGAGACCACGGACAGATGAGACACAAAGAGACTTTTTTCATGTGTAGAATATTAGGGCAAAGGTAGAGAGATGATCTAGCCTGCTACATTCACATTATTTATGGGAAGGTCAGTGCCTAGGAAAGTGGTCACCCAACGTGATGCAAGTAGCAAGTGGCAGAACAGACACTCAAATCCATGCATACTCTTTACTGTGATCCACTGCAGAAAACATGCAGGCAGGGGGCTGGAGAGATGGCTCAGTGGTTAAGAGCACCACCGTCTGCTCTTCCAGAAGACCCGGGTTCGATTCCCAGCACCCACATGGTGGCTCACAACTGTCTGTAGTTCCAGTTCCAGGCAAACACCAAGGCAAATAAATAAATAAATAAAGTTTAAAAAAAAAAGAAAAGAAAAGAAAACATGCAGGCAGAGAGTACCTGCCACAACCAGAGGAAGAAACATAGTGAGAAGGTAAACCCATGGGTGGTGGCAGGAAGAAAGGCCAGGTTTCAGGAGGAAAGCAAGAGAATGAAAGGCCTGAAGGAAAGGGGGATGTGTAAGTACACTGAGCAAAAGGACTTCTATTAAGAATAGTTTACTCCATGTTTGGTTCATAGGGGCTGACAGCAGATGCAAACAAAAATGGTTTAGTCAGTGAAGTAGAAGCAAGACAATAAAGCAATGTGAGAGGTAATGAAGTTCCATTTGCTATTCACACAGCATACTCCCAGCGCTTGGTTTGCACTGATAGTCCCTGTCACCAGGTTATAAAGCCACTGAAGGCAGGGCCTATATGTGACTCTTCTCCTTTTCTCCAGGACTTAACATAGTACCATGATATGCAGTAGTTGTCAGAAGAGGTTGAAGAAATGTCACACACGTGAACATATTTCTGCAGATATTTCCAATTCAACAGCCATATAAACTGCTACCATGCTGTATCTGTGGGTAGCGCTGTCAATATCAAGACAGTTTAGATGGGAATCTGCTTAGAGATGTGACTCCTGAGCTTTCCTCAACTGGGATGTAGACCTTGAAGGTTCCTCAGAGACTATGTCAGGTGATTAAGGGGCAAGACTCGGCAAAATTCCCCTGGGTCTCTGCCTGGTAATGAGCCTGCTAAGGAGTTAAGACTTTTGTCTCCCAATTGTGTGTTCTAGTCAAAGCTCAAATACCCCAGTGGTGGAATGGGTTATGTTTATCACTCATTGCAGCAAGGAAGGTGGCACACTATGGGAGCCACGGAGAGGCTCATCAGAGGGTGTGGCAAGGGACTGAAGGACATTGGTTAAGGAAGCTGGGCTTTGCTCTGGACTAGCTGTTGTCAGGAATCAGGAGTCATCCCATGATTGGGTTTACAGCTTTATTGACTGATTTTTATATTTGAGATGTCTCAAACTCAGATCCACCTGCTTCTGTTTCCCAAGTGCTGAGGTAAAGGGTGTACAACACCAGGCCCAGCCTGGGTTGGCTAGTTTAACAAACACTATTCAACAGGAGGGCAGACTAGAGCTACAGCCAAGATTGGTAACAAAAGTAACAGCCACTCAGATTATCTAGGCTAGGGTGGGGGAGAGTATTTGGTCATTTTGTTTGTTTTTGAGACAAGGTTTTTCTGTGTAGCTTTGGCTGTCTCAGAACACATCATGTGGACTAGGCTGGCCTAGAATTCACAGAGATCTGCCTGCTTCTGTCTCCTAAATGCTGAGATTAAAGGTATGCATCACCACTGCCTAGATTATGTAGTCATTATTTTTGTCTAGATTCATTGTGGTAACACAGAACTTTGTGTAATGCCAATGTCCTGTGACTTTATGTTCAAAAGAACATTTGGATCTATGAATGCCAGGTGAGTTGCTAGCCATAACAAGGCCAGCTTCTGGGTGTCAGGGGATACTTTTCCTTCTCAAACTGTCTGTTTTGAGATGATCTCTGGTTTACAACCAGAGTTTGGCAGTCCTGTATCGAAGTATTTAGACCCTCCCTGTACTATGACCCAGTCACACCCATATGTAGAACCAGCCAGGCAGGGAGACGTCATTTCTGGCTTCAGCTGTGTGTATCTGTGTGTGGTAGTGTGTATATGTGTCTGTGCCCACCAGGCATTCCCTGATAGGAATGAAACCAGAGGTAAACCTACTTCTTGTACTCTGGTACCAGCAGGGCTTTCCTTCTGCTGAGAGTGGAGGTATTGGGATGGAATGGCAACAATCCCCAGGACAGCAAGTGTACTCTGTTTTAGGTGGAGTTGGGAAAAGGGGGACAGAAGGGATATTGCAGCAGCCAAATTTGAGAGGAGCGGGAAAGGGAAGAGGTAGCTGTGGAAGGGAGGGGGAGAGTTTCTTTGTATAAATGGGTCTCTAGAGAAGCTGCTGGTTTTCCTTCAAGGAAGCAGCCTGCAGTAGGTCACTGTGTGTTGTGTGTTTCCACCCCCATCCCTTTCTGTTATAAGTCTCCTGTCTCCAAAACAGGCTTTGTTGATTAGAACAACAAAAAAAAAAAAAAAAAAAAAAAAAAAAAAAAAAAAAAAAAAAAAAAAAAAAAAAAAAAAAAAAAAAAAAAAAAAAGGAAAGAAAGAAAGAAAGAAAAAAAAAACCACATGTGTTGATCTCATCCTTTACACAAAGGCTTAATCTGACCCCTTTCCAATCAAGTGAACCTTCTCTCAGTTCCATCCTGCCAGTTTTAAACTATTAGGACATCTTGAACCATGCCTTAGGGGTAGCCAAGCAACAGCTAGCATCATCATTAAGAGGTACCAAGGTACCATCTGATAGCATTTAGAAAATGGCAAAAGGGAACAGGGTTGAAGAAGGTGGGCTCCAAATACTTAGTGCTCTGGTAAAGCTCTTAGTGTTTATCCCAGGGCGTGTCTCGCCCTGTCCTGCATTGTGGTGTGGTCCTGCTAATGACAGAGCTGCTACTTGAGGCTAACCCTCAACTGGCACTGCTTTTCTGTGAAGCCAGAAATCAGACTCTGTGATCTTCCATGGCCTAGGATGATTAAATGTATCCTGGGTAAGTGGCAACTTATGGCAGTGGGTGACGTGATGGGGGTTTGAATATCTTTTCGTAAACAATCTGAATTACAGCGATCAGAGCCTGTCAGAGGCTCATTTTACAGCCAAACCTGTTACCTAATATCATTCAATCAACCAAGGATGGCCTCTTTCAGCACTCGCCCTGGGTGTTCAGGGTTATAGCATGTGGTCAACATTTGTGGTGGAGGGGGACAGTTTGTGCTCTGGGAGACCTTGCAATTCATTTAAGATGACATAAAGACCAGTAGCTATGAGTTGAGGGTATAAATGGCACCTGAGACTCTGGGCTCCATATCTATGGATGGGGGCTGGAAAAATGGCTCAGAGGTTAAGAGCATTGGCTGCTCTTCCAGAGGACCAGAGTTCAATTCCTAGCAAACACATGGTGGTTCACAACCATCTAGAATAAGATCTGGTGCCCTCTTCTGGTGTGCAGGCAGAACACTGTATACATAATAAATAAATAAATTTTTTAAAAATTATATGAAGATTATGCAATGTATATACATAAAATAAATCAAAACATTACAGCTATATCAGCTGTAAAAATTATTTTAAATATAAGAAAATTTAAAAGAGCAATAAATTTGTTCTATTTCTTTTTTTTCCTCTTTACAAAAATTATTGTTTTTATTTTATGTTTATTGGTGTTTTCCCTGTATGTATCTTTGTGTGAGGGTGTCTGATCCCCTGGAGCTGGAATTATAGACAGTTTTGAGCTGCCATGTGCATGCAGAATTGAACTTGGGTCCTCTAGAAGAGCAGACAGCACTCTTAATACCTGAGCCATCTCTCTAAGCACTTCTTTTGGTTTTTTAACAGAGTCTAATTACATAGCCCTGGCTGTCCTGGAATTTACTTTGTAGACCAGGCAGGCCTCAAACTCACAAAGATCTATTGCATGAACTCTACTTAGCATATGATGAAAACCCAGAGCCAGATATTGAGAAAAATCTGGAATATTAGAAAGAGGAAACACACCACAGTCAATTCTCACCCAGTCAATTTCTCAGGCAGATCAGGGTAAGTGCTATCTTTAAGGGTCCACAGCCTAGCTGGTTGCCTCTACAGAATGGATGAATTTCTGCCTTCCCCACCTAGTCACTTCCAGGTTCAACTTTGCATCATAATTCCAGAGTTAGGAGTAAAGGTGTGAGCTACTACTATTTGGTTGTTAGGCCTCGAACTCACAGAAAGTCAGAAAGAACTGCCTCCTGAGTGATGGGATTTAAGGTGTGGGTCACCACTCTCTGGCCTTTATAGCTTGACTGTGGGTGATTCTGTTCTCTGATTTCAGACTGATTTTATTAAATATACAATAGAACACCATAGAGATCCACTTGCCTCTGCGTCCCAAGTGCTAGGATTAAGAGTGTGTGCCACCACACCTGGCTATGTTCTATATTATAGATGGAAGGAAGCTACAAATAAGTGGCTGAAAGTAGAATAATGAATACTGAAAACTGGGAAATGTGGGAGTAAAGAAAAGGGTTTTGATTTGATCAGTGTATTTCACTGTATGTATGAAAAACATTAAACCATTTTAGTTTGCAGAAAACATGTTAACCAAAAGCTAATAAAAATTCAATGATCAGACGAGTGCTTGCTGTCAAGGCTGGCAGTCTGGATTTGATTCCTAGGATTCACATGCTGGAGAACTGACTCCTGAAAGTTGTTTTTTGACCTCAAACACAAGCCATGACATGTTATATGCACGATAATTACGTGTAATAAGAATTTTTGAGCTGGGTGGTGGTGCATACTTTTAATCCCAGCACTTGGGAAAGAGAGGCAGGTGGGTCTCTGTGGGTTCAAGGCCAACCTACAGGGAGAGTTCCAGAGCAGTCAAAAGTATACAGAGAAAGCCTGTCTCAGAAAAAAAATTTTTTTTGAAAAGGTAAAGAACAATAAAGACTAAGGTAATAATTACAATTGAAACTGAGAGATAAGAGAAATCATACACAGTCATTAACTAGTCCAAGGCAGGATGTAATTTGGGTTGAAAGATGAACAGGCTTTGGATAGTGAAAGGGAAAGGGTAATGCCATTTTATACGTGAAAGGAGAGAAGCAAAGTTTAGAAAGTATAACAAATCAGATGTATGTGTATTTGTATGTACATGTGTGTATATTAAAAGCTATGAGAAAGGCCAGGGATGGTGGTATATAACTTACTTCCAGCACTTGGGAGGTAGAGGTAGGCAAATCTAAGTTTGAGTTCAGCCTGGTCTACAGAGTCCCAAACCAGCCAGGATCTGTCTCAAAAAAAAAAAAAAAAAAAAAGTCATGTGGATGTAGACTGGAAGGGTGAGCTGAGACCATGGACTGTTATGATACTTTAGAATTTATGTGTTGATGACACACATTTCTTTTTTTTCTTTTGTAGATAGAATCTCACTGTGTAGCATCTCACCTTCCCTGGCCTGGATTTCAGTATTTAGACCAAGCTGGCTTCAAACTGCCTGCTTCTGCTTCATGAGTGCTGGGGTCAAAGGTGTGCACCACTATGCACAGCTCCTTTAATTTTTCAACTGTATGTGATATGTGTATGTATTCATATTTGCATATGTGTGTGTCTGAGTATGAGCATGCATGTGGAGACCAAACACTAACATCAGGAATTTTCTTTAATCTATTTTCTTCTTATTCACTGGGGCAGGGTCTCAGTTGAACCCAGAGCTCGCTGATTCGGCTGATCAATCACCTAATTTGCTCCAGAAATTCTGCCACCATCTCCAGAGTACTGAAATAATCACTATAGGTACCTGACATTTATATGAGTTTTGGGGTTGCAGGTCCTCAGGCTTGTTGCTTATGTGGCAAGCACTTTAACAAGAGAATATTACCCCAGTCCCACTGTACATTTTTTTCATAGGCTGTTGTACAACTTGCCGTGTAGACCAAACTGGCCTCAACCCAACCTCTGCCTCTGAGTACTGGCATTAAAAGCATGTATCACCATGGCCAGTCATAGTTACCTGTTAATGTATTTTCCAATTATGGCATCTACTTACTCACAGAAGGCAATGAACACTGATTAGATAAAACAGGTCACTTAATTTTTAGTTCTCTGTATTACAGTGACACAAAAACAACAGCTGCCAGAGAATTAAAATGAACTGTAAATATCATAAAAACAAATCAAAATCATAATTTTCTGAGACAGGTTCTTTGTGTAGCCCTGGCTGTAATGCATCTTTGTGGTGATATATTACATATTTAACAGAACCTGGAATATCAAGAGATTAATCCACAGTCAAAACTAGGCAGAGGTAGCTCCGGGAGTTCCAGGGATAACAAAGCAGTGGTAAATCACATGGCTCTGGGAGTTCTGGATCTCTGTGAGTACAAGGCCAGACAGCTGGGCTTCAATGGCATGTACCTTTAATCCCAGCACAGGGAAAGCCAGGAGTGGTGACCTATGCCTTTAATCCCATAACTCCAGAGACTGAGATCTTTCTGTGTTTCTGTTAGTTAAAGGCTGAGTACCAAATAGAGTAGCTCACACCTTTAATCTTAACCTGGATGGGATACAGCTGGGTAAGAAGGTATTTAAGGCAAGTTTAGGAAAACAGCAGCATTAAAAGCAACCAGGAGTGAAGCTGAGGAAGCTGGAAGATAGCTGGGTGAGATGTGACTGTGGTGTTTCTTCTCTCTGATATTCCAGCCTTTCCCGGATATCTGGCTCTGAGTTAGTTTTCAATACAACCAGAATTCGTGCAACATATCTTGCTATGTATACCAAGCTGGCCTCTAACTCACTGAGATTTGCTTGCCTCTGCCTCCTGAGACAATGTTTTAAAATGGTCTACTCCATTTAAGTAAGCAGCAGTTATTACTGCATAATGATTCCTATTTCATAAGACACCGAAGAACTTTCTACATACAAATTAGGTATGCCTTGCACGGGCTCATAGTTCACTAACCCTGTAATAAGAATCTCTCCTAGTGCAGACAGTTCTTACAGTCAAAACATGGACTATTCTGGTATTCATAAGGGAAACCAATTGTAAGATTCCTTTAATTTTTCCATTTTTTAAAAAATCAGACAAGCAGCAATTTTACAGAAATATTTTTAACTGCATTCTCAATTCTGTGGTGCCAAGGATAGAACCTGTGGCCTTACATATGCTACATAAATGTTCCACCATTGAGCTGATGGACAGAAGACACTTAGAAGTAGTAAAAAAGTTTCTTTCTGTGGAAATAGATTTTACTCTAAATTTTTACTTATTTACTTTTAGTGCTGAAAATTTTTACTCTAAATTTTTACTTATTTACTTTTGGTGCTGAAAATTGGACACATTTCTGCCTATATGCTAAGCAGACATCCTACCACTGGGCTACCATTAGGAAAATAAGATTCAATTTTAACAGTTACATAGTATAGTCCTGTAATCACAGCTATTGAGGAGGCTAAGGCAGGAGAATTACAAGTTCAAGGCCTGTTTGTAATACAGAGTGAGTTCAAGGTCACCCTGGGCATGAGACTGGTTTGAAATAAAAGTAAGAGGGGGAAGGATGTAGTTCTGCACACACACACACACACACACACACACACACACACACACACACACACACACACACACACACCCCTTTCTGTTTCCTGTAGGACCAATTCATTTCTGGAGCAGCTAGTTATTCAATGTAAAGCTGAGTTTATTTGCTATGTTTATTTGCTCACTCATTCAATGATAATTAAGTACCTATTATGAACCAGCTGTTTTGCTTCTGCATATATGACCATGAACAAGATCTTAACCATGGTGCCTGCTTGCAGGAAGCCACAAGCCAGTTAGTGAGCCATAAACAGGGCTGGGTTTGAAATGGTCAAGAAATATTTCACAGAAATAGTGAACTTGCCTACAGAACAATTAGGTCAGGCTAGGCATGGTAGTAAACACCTTTAACATTAGCACTTGGGAAACAGGGGTAGGTAGATCAGATAGCCAACACTGTCTACATAGCAAATTCCCGGCCAGAAAAACTACAGTGAGACCCTATCTTAAAAAACCAGTTTCTCCTTATAAAACTGGAGAGATAGTTCAGTGATTAACAGCACTGGTTGTTCTTGTAGGGGACCAGTGTTCAATTCTCAGCACCTATATAGTAGTTCATAACAGGAAGTAACGCCAGTCCAAGGGGATCTACTTCTATTTCTCGCCTCCATAGGCACCAGGCACTCAAGTGGTACACAGATACATGTGCGGACAAAACATACACATAAAATAAGATGAGTGCTGTGAGCTGAGAGGTATGGCAGGCCAAGATTATAGAGTGCTGACAGAAGTTTTATGTGGATTGTTGAATACATGGCTGAGAAAAACCAGACACTTGGTAGTAGCTACAGTCGACTTACTGATATGCATAATGCACACATTGCCTCCTTTATCTACCTACCCCCTTTAAAATAAAACAACTGAATTTAAAAGAATCAGATTTAATTTGTGATGTGCATCTATATTGATGAAAATATTCACAGAGGTTTGTTCGATTCCTGCTCCTACATAAAGAGAAAGTATGCTGAATAAAAAATGTTCTTTTACCCACCCAACCCCCAGTCAGGGATGGAAAAGTGCATATGTATTCCATGATGGGGCTTCAATCTTCGTGAATGTTGAAGAGTTTGGCTACTTCATTGAGATCTTCATGCTGCTCACCGTCCTTAATGATCTGAGGAATAGAATAACAATAGGTTCTTAACTCATTCCATGTGCACCCAGCCTTGGCCCACACAATGGGGCTGCCTGGGCTAGTCTCCAGTTAACACACTGGGAGGGGATTGTGGGAACAGTGTTCTACTAACCCAAATGAGCAGCTTGACAAGTCTCAGGCCACCCAGCCAAGTTTCAAGTCAAAAAGAAATGTTTCTGAGCCAAGGTTATATATTTGTATTTCTTAAGTACACTCTGACCTTGGTGGACAATGCATCTCAGGGCACCTGATGAAGTCACAGGAATGTTTGCCAACCCCCCACTTCCCATGTTCTTTGAAGGGCTCTGACAGGCACCTACCTTCCTTGCGATTGGCATTCGGTTAAAGACATTCCATAGCACAATCCCCACAACTACTTTGTCCCTGAGGTAGAAGATGACACCTTTGCCATAGTCCTCCCCTTCCACAGGGACCTGTGGGACTGCAGGGTTACTGGGAGGAATTGTGATTTCAGATGCTTCTGATTCTGTCTCACTCTCTGATCGGATACCGGTCCCTGTGGCAAATTCCACAAACAAATACAAAACCCAACAGTCAGTTATTTTGATCTCTTAAAATTCTAGAAGAAGGCAAGTGTCTTTGTATGTGTGTGTAGGTACACATGCGTATAAGTGTATGTGCATTTGACAACCTTGGGTGTCATTCCTCAGGACTGGTTTTTGTTTGGTTTTTGGCTTTTGGTTTTTTTTTTTAGACAGGGTCTTTCTCAATGGCCTGGAACTTAACAGGCTAGACTGGCTGGCCAGCAAGCCCGAGCAAACTTCTTTCTGCATCCCCAGTACTAGAATTAGAATCATGTGCCACTTATTTTTAAAATGTGACTTCTGGGGATTGAACGCAGGTCCTCAAATTTGCAAGGCAAGCACTTTTACCAACTAAGCTATTTCCCCAGCCTGGAAAGTTTCTTTTGAAATTGGCTTAAAGCTACTTCTAGATAGTTGGTTTTCCAATATTCTTCAGCATATTAGCTAGCCACCTTCAATTAACAAAGGCCAAGGGAAGTTTTTTCTTGTCATCTCCTGGGCCCTGCTCAACCTGACCTTGCAGTTTTCTAGTTTGCTATAGACATTTTCACATATCGGGATCTTTCCAAACTATAAAGGGTTTGCATGCCTCCTCTCAGAAGCATTCATAATTGTACTGGTTAGGGTTTTTTTTTGTCATTTTGATAAATGCTAGAGTACTCTGGAAAGACAGAAGAACATTAATTCAGAATCTGCCTCCATCAAAATGGCCTGTAGGCAACTCTGTGGGGCATTTTCCTGATTAATGATTGATGTGGCTGTGCTCAGCCCACAGCAAGTTATTACTCCCTGGATGGTGGTCCTTCCTTGTATAAGCAGGCTAATCAAGCTGGTTAAGACCGTAAATATCATTCTCTATGATCTCTGCTTTAGTTCCTGCTCTGCTTGAGTTTCTGTGTTGGCATCACTAAGTGATGGACTGTCATCAGGACATTGAAGCCAAATCAACCTGTCCCTTCACAAGTGGCATTTGGTCATAGTCTTTATCACAGAAATAGAAAGCAAACTAGGACAATTCAGGACAGTAGCTACTTAACACACATACTTAAATGAAAACTGTTTATAATAAAAAAAAACAGATTTTTTTCTTTCTTTTCTGAGACAGGGTCTTATGTGGATCAGGATGACCTTGAATTTACAGATGTCTTGCTTTTTCTTTCTTAAAATGTAACTTGCCCATGAAACATATCCAGCAAAAAAAAAGACAGTTAAATAACTTAAGCCAAGGTCATGGAACACAGCCAAGGAGCTAATGAAAGAGATACATGTAGGAGGAAAACCCATTCCAAGAGTGGTGCCTCCCATCTGAAGCAACCCTGCCATCCAGATCTGACACTGGAATTAGAGTCAGATTCCTTAGCCCAATTCTTTACTTCCTAGGGTCCAGGGAAGATACCTGGCCCTACAAGGTTCTTAAACCTGGTTTTTGAGATCAGTATGAAGTAGGCAATATAAAGAAAAGACTCCATAAAAATTCAGGTTTGCTTCATCACTTACATTTTTTCAGTCCTAAGAGACAAACTGCAATCACTGAGCTGGCTGCTGCCTATTGTCTGGAATGGATACCTACAATATCCAAGTCTGTGCTTTGACCAGGATCTCAGAGCACCAAAGAATGGGTAGTTTGGGTTTGGTTAACCCCCATCCCCTTTTGTTTTTTGTGTAGTCCTGGCTGTCCTTGAACTCACAGAGATCCCCCTTCCTGCATCTCCCATGTACTGTGATTAAAGTCTTGTGCCATCACTGCCTGGTGGGTTTGGTTATTTTTAAAGCACAACATAGAGGCTTTGAATGCCAGCTCCCTCTGGCCCATACAGCATCAAACTGTTCAGGAGAACTCAAATATACTGCATCTTAACATTCTTCCCAGAGAAGTGGCTGGCCTTCTTACCTGACTGCTCTGTGGCAGATTTTGGGTTGTCTTGTGCAGTTGCTTTTGCAAAAACACCAACTGTGGGCAAACTACTGTCCACAAGACCAATAGCTTCATAGCCAACATCAGGACCCAAATCACTCCTATGGAAGGAAAGAGAAGAGGACAATTTTGTCAAAGGACCATAAGGAATGGCATAGGAGTGCATACTCTTTGTGATACTGTACTTTCATGCCAATCAAGTAACTTGGAATTTATAAGAGGAACGCCATACAGATTTACTGTCACCAGGACATCTAAGGATAAGTGTGAAGGGGGCAGGATTATCTCAAATAGCATTTTCCCCCAAGAAGCTACTCTCTCTCTCTCTCTCTCTCTCTCTCTCTCTCTATATATATATATATATATATATATATATATATATATATATATATATAGTATACCCCTATAATGATTTTAAACTTCCTGTTTTTATCACATGCAATATTTAGGCTGGGATAGGTTCCCACTTTTTGTTTTGTTTTTGAGACAGAGTTTGTTTGTGTAGTCCTGGCTGTCTTAGAACTCACTCTGTAGACCAGGCTGGCCTTGAATTCATAGAGATTTGCCTGTCTCTACCTCCTGAACACTGGGATTAAAAGTGTGTGCCATGCCATGACCTGGTTATATACATCTTTCTTAATGTGGCAGACACTTCATAAACTATGGGCCAGACACATCATTATTATGGTTTGGAGTAATAATCGAAGATACTGCTTCTGCTAGTACACATTTTATCTTCTTTGCCACAACAGATCACTAAATTATATCTTTAGGGGAGAATTGCTGTAGGAAGTGTTCCCGGGCCGTTCGGACCTGGAGGTTTTGTACCCTGGTCCGCAGCGGGTTTGGAACCTGGTCCGCGGGGGCTTTTGTCCCCCAAAGAAATGAATCAGACACTTACATTACTTCTTACTGTTTGGCTCATGTCTTCTTCTGATTTCCCGCTACAGAGAATAAACAATAAATCCTTAGAATCTGTATCTAGGCCCTAACTGATAACTGTATGGACTCATTATTCCCAACTGTGCTGTATGTGATGACCTAGAAATTTATGTTACCTTTTGGTTGTTCACTCATACAACTGTGTGTGACTGTCCTAAAAGGTATTTCTATTAGCTGTGAATTATCTCCAACATCAACTTAGTCTTCTCAGATCTTGAAGTTTTCATTTCTGTACTCCATATTTCTATTTTTTTTAGAGTACTTGACATTGGACACAGGATCCTGTCCATGCTCAGTGCTCTACCACTAAGCTATACTCCTATCCCTTTAAAATCTGAGTCAGGATCTTGCTAGATTATTAGAGACTAGCCTCAAACTTGATGTCTTCTTGCCTTGGCCCTTTATAGGTAGAATTATAGTCAGGCACAGTTCTAGCTAACTTTATCTTCTAATTCAAATCAATCAAGATCAAAATGTACTAAATAGGGCCACCCCTCTGAACTTGAGAATGTTCAGTACCAATCAATCAATAAATCACCCTCCTTCTTTCTCTTCTTCCTTTTAGAGACAGGGTGGTTTTGTTTTGTTTTTTATGTGTATCAGTGTTTTGCCTGTATGTTGTTTGTCTGTCACATGCATGCCTGTTGCCCATGGAGGCCAGAAGAGTTGGACCTCAGCCCATTCTAACCTTTTTAAGTCCAAACAACTATCATATAGGCCTGTGAATTGCTAATCTTTTTGCTAAATTATTGAAATAGGGTCTCACTATGTAGGCCTAGCTAGCCTAAAACTTGTTATGTAGATCAGGCTGTCCTTGAACTCAAAGAAATTTGCCTGCTTCTGTTTTCCAAGTGCATAAAGGGCATAAAGGTATACGCCTCTATTCCCAAGGTTATACATGTTTCTCCTAACATGTTGGGACTATTAGGCATACTAGTAAAGGAAAATTAAAATACACAGCTGCCCGTTCCAAATGCTATACTTTTGTACCAACCACTACAGCACAAACTCTTTTCCAGAAGCAGTGGTGTAATTTCCACCCATTGTATGCATGTCAATGGCCACTTAGGGGCAGAAGGTAAGGACATGGGGTGGAACTTTTTCCCTTCGATGGGAAGGTATATTGACTACAAAGAAACCAAATCATAAACAAAATAAAAAATGTATTTTGAGCTCATTAATACTGAATTCTAAGCAGTTGTGTCCCCCAGGCACTGAACTATTACCAGAACATTGACTGATGCCAGTAGGGCTTAGCAGCTCCAGTCATATTTTCTCCAGCCAGTCTTCCACTCACAACAGCATGGTCATGATGTTCTACTCGCCTTCGACCCAACTTTATATCATAGAAGCATGCAGCATCTCCTGCCTTTGAAAGCAAATACATTATGAAAACAATACATTTTCAAAAACAAAGTTTAAAGCAGAATATAAACTTTGGGCCTCAAAGGACTCTAGCAATGTTAACTAATGTTTTTCATTTACAGACTAGAATCATTCCTAATCAAGTAAAATTCCATTTTTAAAGAAACCGTTCTATCTATATGTGGTGGTTTGAAAGAAAATGGCCCCCAAAAGGAGTGGCACCATTAGGAGATATGGCCTTCTTTGAATGCATGTGCCTTGTTGGAGCATATATGTGTCACTGTGGAGGTAGACTTTGAGGTTTCATTTACGCTCAATTCATGTCAGAACAGTTCAGTTACTGTTGCCTTTGGATCAAGATATAGAATTTAAGCCAGCACAATTAAATGTTTCCTTTATAGAGTGCTGTGGTTATGGTGCCTCTTCTCAGCAATAGAAACCCTAAGACACTATACTTCCATAAACTATTCTAAATCATCTTTGCTTCAGTTTATGTATGCCTGTTTCTGCCTATTTTGTTCTAGCAGACAGTCTAGTTAATAATGAAGCATTGAAGACTATTCTTTTTATTATTTTGGAGATAGGGTCTCTCTATATAACACAGGCTGGCCTCAAACTGATTCTCATTCTCAGGCTCCCTAGCGCTGGGATCATAAACCTTTACCACTATACTCGACTCAGAATATTCTCTTCTCTATGTGAAAATCAGTTTTCAGATGTGATTGCCTTTTATCTTTTCTAAGATAAGTGGCTTTTTGTTTTGTTTTTTCATCATTCAGTAGTTAGTCAACACGTGTTTATAGAGTATTTATTATGAACAAAAGCTATTTTTGTACATGGGTTGGTAAGGTTAAAAAAAAAACATAAGCCTTTCCTATGGGGAGTGTAGAACAGGAAAGATACAGCATTATTCCTAACTACAGGGCAATGTAAACAAGTACTATGCCCCAGAAGAGGTGTAGATTCAACAAGCTAAGTGTTTCAGAGAACCCTCAGCTGGGGTGAGCAGGGCCAGTTTCATGCAGGATGTGGTATTTGAGCTCTCTAAGTCTTGCTCATTTTATAGCTATTGACTCCCCCAAAGCAACCTAAAAATCCAATAAGTGAACAACAGCAAAGTAAACTATGAAGTCTATTTAATGGGATATTATGTAATCATTAAACTGTTTACAGAGTCTGAAGCAACAAGGAAATGCTTACTTTTATAATGTTAAGTGAGATGTAGCAGAATACAAATGTTTACATATATCATGCTCACCACAACCACATAAAATGAAGGGAAAAAAGCCTTTATGTTCAAGAAAACAAAGGAAAGGAAATAAACTAAAACATTTCTTGTTGCTATAGGTGACTGGCCCCTTTTTCTCCTTCTTGTCTGTATTTTCTGCATTGAACACATGGTACAATAGGCCAAGAAAAAAACTTAGACTTTGAGACTTTGGAGGAAGAAAATATCCCTTCACAGAACCTATGGCCTTAGTTACAGAATGCATATCAAACACAATATATTGTAGTGTTTTAGCAATGGGGAAATTACCTCATAGTTCCTACATACTAAAGTCTTGGTTTGTCATAATAGGTTTTAAAAATCGCTGGAAATAGGAAGGACTCAAGGAAAATGAAAACAGTCACTTTCCTATCCAGGGAACACATTACAAAATGACTTCATCGTACTTCTCTGGATTTGTGTTTGAACTATGAGAGCAGGAGGTATGTTTGAGAGCTGTGTTCATCCCTACTACTGTTAACAGAATGATAAGAGTTTTATTCCTATAGCCATACACATTGCCCTTTTCATTCTCCCATAGTCTACAGATGGAGTCCTATGTGCTCTTCTAACTCAAGTACTTCACAGGTTGGTGGTGTTTCTCCTTGGTCATCAAACACTCTGACTCTATTTGCTTAAGCCATTAATGACCTGGGTTTCCTTGCTTGCTTACCTTTCTTTGTTCTTTTTGAGACTGGGTTTTATTCTGAAGGCAGGCTAGCCTTGAACTTGTGGTGATCCTCCTGCCCATGCCTCCAAAGTGTTGAGTTTGTAGGAGTGAACTACTATGCCTACTGAGCATGGCCAGACTCACACACAGGCTGGGAGCAATGAATGGGTTATACTGTAGCACACTTACCACCCAGATGTTCGAACGTGCTTGTAGCTCCGCATTTACCCGGAAGCCACCAAAATCTGAGTCTATTTCCAGTCCACCAGTCTTGGCCAACTCAACATTGGGCTCTAGGCCCACAGCTGCCACTATGTGGTCAGTTTCTACCTGAAAGGAAAAAACATAATTTAGTAAATTACCATTTTTCACTGATGCTCATTCACATCACAACTTTATATCAAGTCATTAAAAATCAGACTTTCAAAAAGCTAATGTCCTCAGGAACTCGGTAACTCGGGCTTTTTCTATCAAGGGACTGGGGTGCAGCTCAGTGGTAGAATGCTTGTGTAACATGCACAACAACCTGGGTTCAATACTGTCCAAAACAAAGATAAAAGAAAAAGAAAACAATATTAGAGCTTTAAAAATAATCCTGGGTTAACTTAACCTGCGGTAAACAGATTTAAGTTCTGCTTTTATAAGAACTACCCAGCTCCATATATATCCTATGTTGCCTGAATAGAAATCTATTGCCCTAGCAAGGAGGAAAGTCTAGTACAGTCAGAAAGAGGCTAAGGAAAAACAGTTCTCAGGTGTCCATTTTGGTTTGCATCATCCTATTCTGATGAAGAGATGGCTAATTTAGAGAATTAAGAGATGTTAATGGTGGCTGCTAAGAAAACAAATCAATAATGTCAAGTAAAGGAATGAGAATAAAGAAATGGGAAGGAAGGGACTGGAAGGCCTTCTGATATTGTCTCTTCTTCCTTACCTTCCTTCCATCTTTCAGCTTAATGAGTAACTTGCCACCACTGACTCCAACAGATTGCACAATTGCATTGGGCATCACTTTCACTCCCTCTGTAAAGAAAAATTAGACCAGAGACTGAACTTACAAGCTTGGGACCTCTATGAAGAGTTAGGAAGTCAGCTGGAGGCTTCCCTTATAGTAAAATCAGTTATCCTCAGATGTAGGCAGCCTTGAGAACCTACGAAAAGTCCATCTTTTAGCACATCTCAGAATGTAGTGTTTCAGATTTTGAATTCCTGTGACCCTGTCTGATGGGGGAATGGTGAAATATTTCTTCTGCAAGTGTCAGAAATTAGGTCAAGGGAGTTCCCCAAAAATCGAACTTTGCCTCTAGTTACTCTCAAAAGAAACAGAGTAGTAATGAACACAATCTCTACCTCGTTTGACTTTTTGCATGGTCCAGTTGCTGAGGTATTCAGGAAGGATCTTCCCCATATTTCCTTTCTCAGGGAAAAGCTGAATGACTTCTATGCCTGAGGCTTGAGCTAGGAAGAAGAAAGGAAACTAGTTGTAGAAGAAGGCATGAGCAAATCCCAGGAAGACATGAGGGAGGTAAAGGAGAGTTAGTCAATACTGACTAAACGAAGAGCAAAGAGGCGAAGCAGGCATAGCTCCTGCCTGCGGGGCACTAGGGCAAGAGGACCTTGGTGGTTGAGTTTATTCAAAGGCTAAGACAGCAAGTATCAGAACTACTGTCCCTGGATTAAGCTATCAACTGTCAATTTAGTGGTTAGCTGAGACACATGTAAGGGCTTCTCAAGTTCTGAATAGGAGGTATCACCCTCCTGAGAAGATGCCCTGAGTTTAACATGGGCACCAAGGCATGTGCATTCTTATAATCACTGCATTGCCCACAAACAAATACATAAATATAATTTAAAATAGAAACACAGTAGCCATGTAACATTCAGACTAGAACCTACAGACTTGTTTAGCTGGATCATCATATTTCTGATTGAAGTGTTTGGCTTTTTACAAACAACAATTCGCAGATCCATATAGTTCTCTAGTTTGCATGGCCCTTTCCGTCTTAATAATCCACTTCTTTAAATATTTGATTTCTAAATAGTCTAGGCAGAGAAGGTACAGAAAAGGATAGAAAGCACTGCTGTTAAGTTATTTAGGTGACAACGTTTTGGTTACTGGGGGACTGTCCTTATTGCTTTGTCTTTGTTTTTTGTTAACTTGGTAAAAGCTAGAGATACCTGGAAAGAGGAATCTCATTTGAGAAAATGCCCCCATCAAATGGTTTGTAGGCAAGTGTGTAATGCAGTTTTTCAATTGATGATTGATATGAGTGGGCCCAACACCCTGTGGGATGTACCATCCCTGGGCAGGTGGTCCTGCGAGACTATAAGAGAACAATCTGAACAAGCCATAAGTAGCAGACCTCCAAGGCCTCTGTATCAGCTCCTGTCTCCAGGTCTCATCCTGTCCAGTGTCATCCATGTTGTGTCCCACCCCTCGGTTTGAGGTCATGCCTGAATTTCCTCCGTGATGAACAGTGATATGGAAGTATAAGCCAAAATAAACCCTTTCCTCCCATAGTTACTTTTGGTCATCATAGCAATAAAAACCAACTAGATAGAAATCCTTGTCTTGATCTCAGTACTTCGCTATTTAGCTTTTTTTTTTTAACTTAACTTCTTTTTTAGGGGGAAGAGTGAGATGGGGGAGGGTATTGCTTCATAGCCCAGGCAGCCCAGTCTAAAATCTAACTCAAAATCTTCCTGATTCTGCTTCCACGGTGCTGGAATTGTAAGTAGGTGCCAACAAGCCTCATTCAATAAACAGTGTTCAAACTCCTTGAACTCCTCCTGGCAAAGTTATTTGGGATTTGTGATAATGCACTAAGATGTGTGATATAAGAGTGGAGAAAGAAAATCGAGGACAGTTCTCAATACTCACACTTTCTGCCAAGAGCACAGGCCAGTTCACTCCCAAGGAAGCCCCCACCAATAATTGTAATTGACTTGACTTCCCGTGAGATCTTCTCCAAGGCTCTAAAATCTCCAATCTGCAGGATCATACCATTTTAGTCCACTGACTTCCCAAAGGGGTACAAGATAATAATCCAAGAAAATATTTTTCTCTAACTCTTCTGCAACAGACATCTGCACATAACATCTTGTACAAAGTGATTCAATTATAGCCTCTATGTTATTAATGTGAATTTTGTTTCTCCAATGTAACATTCCTTCCAGCAACAGCTGTTGTCAACACTGGTAGCAGTTTTTCTTTCCAGTCCAAGGGGGACATGTGGCAGTATCTAGACACATTTTGGCTGTCAGTACAAGGTGCTCCTGGCCTCTAGTGGAGAGAAGCCAGTGATGCTGCCAACATTTTACAAAGTAAAAGATAGCCTCCCACACGAAGAATTATTCAGCCCAACATTAAGAATTTAAAAGGCAGTACAAACTTAATCAGTATCTCTAAGTGTGGCTAGAATATTCTAGCAAGGCATACTTCTAGATTGTTAAGAAGCAATCTCCTTTCCTTTGCACTTGTTTACTCTTGACCTTTGGCATCAGTCTTCACAAAGCACTTGTAATGAAAAATGCCAAGAGACCACCATGAGTTCTGGTGGATCAAATACATCAAGAGAAAATACCTGCGAAAAACCAAATGTAGTCTTCTCCTACAAGCATGAAACCCTTGAGTGAATGAAATATTGGAGGTTCAGGGAGAAGTGACTTGTTCAAAGCTAGATAACAAGTCCAGAGAAGAGTTATATAGAGATCTTGGATCTCTCAATTGGAGGGAGCCCTTGTGGGACACAAAGTGTGTTACCTCTCCAAAAAAGAAAAAAATAAAGAAACACTAAAGCAATTACCTTTCTGAAAAGTGTTGTTCTACTCTTCACCTCTGCTCCAGCCCTATCGATGGCAGACAGACTTCTTGGAGTACCTCCTGGAAATAGGAATACCCTTTAGCCTGGCAAGCAAAAGCTAGCTCAAACACCCATAGGTCGAGTTCTCTCTGCTTTGACTGTGGCTAGGTATGCTTGGTGATACAGCAGTGGTGGTGGCTGTGGCTGCTGTTAATAGTGCCAAGGAGTGACTAGCAGATAAGATGGCTTGCCTCATAGCAGGCTTCTTATCAATTTCCTTTAAGAAATAGATCTCAGACTCCTTTTAGAGGACCTTGCCTCCATGGCTGGCCAAACCAGAAAGCTTAGTTCCTTTTTCCATGGCGTGGGTTTGTCTCTCAATGTCAATTTTCTGAGAGGGTCCTACTATGTAGATCAGGCTGACCTGAACTTACTATAGATCTCAGGTAACATCAAGTCTGCTTTGATCCTTCTGCCTAAGACACTTGAGTGCTGAGATTAGAGTTCTTATGCCCACCTGACATAGTATCTCCAGTTTCTCATAAGGCCACATATGCTATCATAGTTACACTACTCTCTTTAGCTGCATGCCTCATCTCCTGATTTTGGATGAGAACTGGCAATAAACCCACAAAACTACACATTCTTCAGGCCAGAGACTGAGCACCATGCATAGAGGAAATAGCAGCTTTCTGATGTTGCTACCAAAAATTATTTTTTTAATAAACTTTATTATAAAAAAAATGCAAACAGGTAAAACACAATATACCCAAATTAACCAAACATCTACACCAGACACTCTGGGTATCAGTTGTCTTAAGGATGAGCATATTTAGAGATATTTCTCTAAACTACCATAGTAGGGAAGACAACCACCTCCAGAAATACTCACCCGTTGCAATCAAGCATTTTTCAAAGGTTATCTTAGAGCCATCATTAAGTTTCACCATGTTGCCTCTTACATCCAGCTGTACTACCTGGTATAGTCACATGCATACATATAAGAAGTAGAAATAAATAGGTTATGAAAAACTACTGTGATATAATATTCACCATTTTAAAGTGTACAATTCATTGGGTTCTTAAGTCTATTCACCACTATCTAGTTCTACACCATTTCATACCCATGGGAGTGGACAGTAGAGCTTGTACCTAAGTTATCAACTCAATGAGAATTAGTGATTGACTGAGATGATCCTGATGAAATTGTTTCTGTCTCTCTCTTTCTTTTTTTTTCTTTTGAAATAGGGTTTCTCTGGCTCTCCTAAAACTTGCTTGGTAGATCAGGCTGGTCTTGGACTCACTGAAATCCACCTGCCTCTGCCTCCCATGTGCTGGGATTAAAGGCGTGAGCCACCACCACCTAGCAAGAAATTGTTTCTAATTAGTTACTGGGACCATAGTTTTTGGGACCCCTTTTCTTCAAGTAACCAACACTAGTATCAATTGGATTCCCAAACTTCCATTCCGATTTATAGAAATAGACACTGGAGAAAGTCTTTTCTTTCTTTTTCTTTTTTTTTTTTTTAAAAAAAACTTTTATTTATTTATTTATTTTCCTTGGTGTTTGCCTGGAACTGGAACTACAGATAGTTGTGAGCTGCCATGTGGGTGCTGGGAATCGAACTCCGGTCCTCTGGAAGAGCAGTCAGTGCTCTCAACCGCTGAGCCATCTCTCCAGCCCGGTCTTTTCTATTTTTACATTTGGAATCCTTATTTCTTTGCTAACAATTCTACTATACTCACATCTGTGGTCGGATTTAGGCATTATTTAAGAAAGCCTAGATGTGTAGCTCTTGAGTTTAAGGCTTTTATGAGGTGTGGCTAAAAATGATTGGGATTTGGTGAACACTGTGTTCTGCCCTTTTGTTCCTGTGTCCTCAGAGAGCAGACAAACAACCTAGTGTAAGATAGTTCCCATCTCCAAAAATTGTCTTAAAGTTCAATTTATATGATAAATATTAATATACCCCTCAATAAATATTAATCCTTTTTACAATATGTTACAAATAAATATTTCTACAATATCTGGTGCCAGGTTGGGCACCATTTGTAGTAGGAAGTTTGGGGCCTGGACTAGTCTTATGGTTTGGACTTGCCTGTTGCTGCTTAGGCTCTCAAAAATGACTTAGAAGCTTATATTAATTATGTTGTTTGGCTTAAGGCTTAGGCATATTGTTAGTTTTTATATCTTAATTTAACCCACTTCCATTAATCTGTCTTGCCACATGGCTCATGGCTTACCTGTGTTACTTTTACAGGTTGATTCTTGGGCAGCTGGATGGTGTTTCTCTTGACTCTGCCCTCTTTCCCCTATCTATGCTCCGATTTCCCCTGTCTACTTCTAGTTTTTTTTTTTAATTTCACAGCATACAGGAAGACATTTCATATCACACATCTCTGCAGAATCTTTTAGTCTTTACTGAAACTCAGTTATCCCTCAGGGATGTTACATTTAGAGACAGTTCATTTGTCCACGCCTTGTATCACAAGATCAGGAACAAGTGGTCACATATTACACAGTTCCTGAGATGGTTGCTGCTGATGCTTTTAGAGTCTTATTCCTTCCTCCTTCTCTGAGTGCCACCTACCTACATCCCTTCAAATCACTGTTAGTAAACCATTTCCTGCCACTGTTCCTTATCTTGGAACTTGGTTTCCTTGTCACTTGGTTTCTATTTTTCTCTGTGCCACATCCAGACTCTTATTATTTCCTAAAGTGCTACTTCTACCTCAAATATCTTACCACAATTTTCTCAAAGGCTTGTTTTATTTTGTGATTGGGTCTCACTATGTAGCCTGGCTGTCCTGAAACTTTCTATGAAGACCAGGCTTGCCTCAAACTCACAGAGATCCCTCTGCCTCTGGAGCACTAAAGTTAAAGAACACACCACTACACACATACATAAGCTTAGCCTCACTGCCTTCTTAATTCCCAATGTTACTTACTCCTGAACGCCTCACTTTTTTGTTCTGTTTTATTTGTTGTAGCATAGAGAATCTGTCTAGAGCTGTGAGAATGCTGGACAAGAACTGTACCATGAAACTATGTCTTCAGCCCAGCCTTACTGTCTGCTGTACTTCATCCAATGTTCTGCTTATTTGATTGGCAGTTCCATTCCAAATAATTTGAACCAATGGTAGATCATTCAAATGGCTCTCCTGCCAATACACTTAGTTCCCTTGCCTCTACTTAGGGTTATGTGATTGAGCTTTGGAGTCTGAAAGATTAGTTTTTAGTATCTGCTCCATTCCCTATTCCCTATATGAGACCATCCTATCAAGAAATACTTGTCAAACATCTATGATGCTTTAAGGGTAGTTCTAAGTGCAGGGGACACAGTGATGAGAAAGACAGATTAACTTCTCTGCCTTCAGAGTATATAAGACAAAAACAATTTAGCAAACACTAACAATAAGGAGTGACAAATATGATAGACATCGGTCAGTGCAGGTGGTACTAGAAACATGGGATGAGGGGTGTTCAGGTCAGGTTGAGCTGGGTAAAGCTTTCTAGAGGCAACAGTATATATGAATGAGCAGTTTCTTTAGCCTCCTTTGTCCTTGTTAAGCTCTCTTCAATACAACCTGACCATTCAACACCCAGATTATTCATTCAAATAACCATTTTTCCCAGTGATAATCATCTTACATCCCGTGTTATTGTGAAAACAAGTGAAGGCTGTAACACAAACATGAGTGCAGAGGTAATGAATCTGTAACCCCGGTGCTAGGGAGACAGAGACAGGCAGACACCAGAGGTTTGCTGACCAATCTAACTGAATTAGTGAGCTCCAGGTTCAGTGAGACACCCTGTCTCAAAATATAAAGTGGAAAGAAATAAGACTCTGGATGTCAACACCTGGACTGCACATGTGTACACACATGCAACGATACCTTCATATACACATGCACACACTTGAATACATAAATACGTACACAAACTGTTTACTTCCTTTTTCAGTTCACTCACTTCCTTTTTCCAGCTGTGGAATAAAGTGACCTTTTTATTCTCCGTGTGTGTGTAGCCGTTCTTTTCTCTTTTAGAATGTTCATCTGACAGTTGTCTATTACTCCTCTACCTTCTCTCCTGAGACCTTAGACCTTAGTCTATTATGTCCAGTAAGATAAATGTGTGATATATGTCCTCTTCAAACTTCTATCAAATTGTCATCTACCCATTTATTTAAACTTTTGATTTAGGATTTTTTTTAAAAAGAAACACCCATATACTAACCATTCATTTTACTGATTTTTAAAGTGCTGAGGTCTGAACCAAGATCCTTGTGCATTCCATGCATGCTCTCTACCACTAAGCTATACCTCTAGCTCTTAAATTTTTTTAGAGATGAGGTCACATTCTTTTGCCCAGACTGGTCTGCAACTATCTATACCATAGCCCAGAGAGGCCTCAAAATTGTAGCAGTACTCCCAACTCAGTTTCCAAACTGCTAAAATTACAGGTGTCACCAATTACATTCAAATTTCACTTAAACTTTGGAGTGTATATATGTGTATTTTCATGCCTGTGTGGGTGCATGTGCTCATGCATGCAGAAGGCAAAGGACAACCTTGAGTATTGTTCCTCAAGTCATCCTTGTCAACCTTTTTTTCTGAGCAAGGTCTCATGCTCACCAAATAGGCTACGGTGACTGGACAGCAAGCCCTAGGGATCCACCTGCCTCTGCCCTCAGCACTGACATTACAAGCATGCTTCTCCAAAACTAAATTTGTTTTATATGGGTTCTGGGTATTGAACTCTAGTCCTTTACTAACTCCAGCACTTTCCTGACTGAGCTACACCTCTGTAGCCCATTTAAACTTATTGAAAGAATAGTAGTGTAGGGGCTAGGGAGATACCTCAGTTAATAAAGCACTTGCTATGCAAACATGAGGAACAGAATATGGATCCCCAACATTCATATAAAAGCTATATAGGTGTAGCCCCTGACATGTAATCCCAGTACTGACAAGGTGGAGACAGGACCTCTGGAGTGAACCAGCTATTAGACTAGCAGAGCCAGTAAGCCCTAGATTCAGCAAGAGGCTCTGGCTTAGTAAATATGGTAGAGAGAGGTTCCTTATGTCAACCTCTGGCCTCTACATGCAAAAAAAGGGTACTTTAACTTTACAATATTATCTACTGATCTGTAAGTTCTCTTGTTGTTTCTGCAGTTGTATGAGACAGGGTCTCATTATACTTTTGGTTGTGAGCCTAGCCTTAAATGGCTGAGCTATCTCTCCAGCCCAGAGACAGGGTCTCATTATGTAGCCATATCTGGCCTGGAACTTTCTATGTAGACCAGGCTGGTTTCAAACCTATCTTTGCCTCCCAGGTGCTGCAATTAAAGGCATGCACCACCATGTCTGGTGTCCAAACTGATTTTTATCTTTCTCTTTAAGTCAGATCTTCCTCTGAAAATGTTTTTCTCAGGAGGAGGGCACTATTACCTACTGATTACAATCTAGAAATTGTTTCTCTTCTCTCTCTTTTACCCCTTACCTTCAATCAATCTTCAAGCCTCAGGAACATTTGCCTCCTAAGCATTCCTCAAGCATGTCCTTCATTCTGATCACATATTTCCCCCCATGCTGGGCATCTAACTCAGTGCTGCATTATTAGGAACTTGGGCTCTGGTCAGAATTTCTGGGTTCCAACTCTTTAGTCAGATAAATCTTGAGCTCATATTCTATGTCTGATGTATTTTAAAAGTTTAGGCCAGTTATTTAGATTTTATTTATTAAAAAAAAATTTCTTGCCAGGCAGTGGTGGCTCAGATCTTTGATCAAAGCACTCAGGAGACAGGCAGGTGGATCTTTGTGAGTTTTAGGCCAACTTGCTCTGCATGGCAAGTTCCATGACAACCATGGCTGTTATACAGAGAAACCCTGTCTCAACATACAAATAAGAAAATCAAAACAAAAACAGTTTTTAAAAAGCAGTTAAAATAGGTACTACATTTGCCATCAACACTGACAAATTGAATCCCTCGAAATATTTTTTAAATGTTCAATAAATTATTTTATCTATTTAAAAAAATAGGTACTACATAAATTCTTAGCCCTCACATTCCTTTTCCTCATAATCATCACCACCAGCAGCCTAATTTGAGCATCATAATACTTTGCCCAAATTATTATAATAATTTTTGAAATGGTCTACTTCTAATCTTTAAAAAATTTTGACTTTATATGCATGGATGTTCTGTCTGCATATATGTATGCTTGAATGTCTGGGAGACAGTATGTGGGTGCTGTGAATTGAATTCAAGTCCTCTAGGAGAGCAGCCAGTGTTCTTAATGGTTGAGTTATCTCTTTGGCCCCTCTATCTCTAGTCTTATTTCCCTGTAATCCAATGTTATAGTTAATACCAATTATCTAAAATTCATTTCCAGTACTTTATATCTTCCTCCAGAAGTGTCACCAACTCCATACTGTAAATAAAATTCAAGTCCTCCTACAAGGCAAAAGCCTACCATAAACAATCCCTAGAAATAACTTAATTAGTTTTGCCTCTTCTTAACTTGTATATTTTTTTAAAAAAATTCTTTTTGCCAGGCACAGTGGCACATGCCAGCATTCGGGAGGCAGGTCTCTTAAGTTTGAGGCCAGCCTGGTCTACACAATGTGTTCAAGGACAACAATGACTACACAATGAGACCCTGTCTTAAACCAAGCCAAAACATGAACAAAAAAGTAAAGAAAAAATCATTTTATATTTATTTTCCAGTCTATCATTTCTTTTGCCAAACTGGAAATCAAGCCCAGTATTTCACCCATGTTAGACAAGTACTCCACCTCTAAGCTACATCCTCAGTTCCCTCACTCAAGGTTTCTGCTCTATCAGTAGCTAGCTGCTTGTTTTCCTTGTACTAAGTATGTTTTTCCATACTGTTGGGCACATGCTTATATGCTGCTAGTTTTCTCAAATGTTACACTCCCAAATGTGTTTTTATGTAGTCTACAACTCTCCAGTCTTTAATATTTTCTGCTCTAGGCCTAGGGAGCTGGCTTGGTAGGTAAGAGCACTTGATGTATGAGCATGAGAAAGCTCAGCACTCATATAAAAAAGCCAGAGACAGGAGGGCCATCAACCTAGATTCAGGTCCAGTAAGAGACCTTGCTCAAAAGGAATATAATAGAGTAATAGGGTAGAACATCTAATACCCTCTTCCTTAAACTATCTACACCCACATATACCACATTCACATATATACACACACCAAGAAAAAAACAATTTTGACTTGCAGAGGACCTAGCTTCAGTTCAGAACTCACATGATGGCTCGTAACCATTTATAAATCTAGTTGCAGGGGATCCAACATCCCTTTTCTGACTTTTGAGGGTACAAGGCACATACATGGTGCACATATATACATACAAAATAAATCTAAAAAGAATATTTCAATAAGACTGTTAGGTCTATAGATTTTCTTCCCCAGGAAGCTTTCCTGACATTCATCACTGTACTGTGTTCATTGTTCCTCCTCCTTACTACCAGAACACAGATCTCTTAAACATTTCTATTTTATAATTATCTGTCCAAGTTTCTGCTTGTTTTTGGTTCCCTTAGGGAATAGGGCTCCTGTGTTCCAATTTGGCGACATTTAACATAATGTCCCACTACCAGCTTAACCACATTCTATAACTCTGTTATGGGAGAAGTGGTCAAAGGTCAATCCTTTCATTTGTGCTCTTGATTCCCTTTACTTTCAGCTTTTGCTTCTTAAGAAAACATTATCACCTCTATTGGAACACTGACATCAGTATACAAACATAACCTACTGTTTCCCATTAATAGAAATAAAACACAACACAACAAAGCCGTCCTAGGACCCCACAAGCATTGTCTAATAACTGCTCTCCTTACTTAGACAACGACCATGGTGATACCCAATAGTATTTTTCAGGCTGCATTATGAATGCTGTATTATGCTGAAAATCAGTCTAATCTCTTGTCATCAATAATCCCAAAGAAAGGTAAAACAAACAAATCAAAAAGCAATAGGAAGGAGAAACAAATGCAGAAACATAAACAAAAGCAGCAATTGTTTTCAGCATTATTAGTATTTGAAAATATGACTTCCTTGGCAAAGCTAAGCCAACTTCAAGCTCTAGGTTTTGCTATGGACTTTCCTTACACAGACACACTAAATAATATTAGTCCTAAAATGCTGTGGTTTCTCTTTGATGAACTACGGTGGGAGAAGAAAGATGGATTGGAATGGAAAAGCATACTGTATTTTCTGGCTGGTAACTACATAGAACCTGACAAAGAAAGCAGCCTACTAGCTCACCTTTTTCCCAGTGAGAACAGCCACACCACCATTCTCAATATGAGGCAGGTCCTGAGCAGAGACATAGAAAGAAGGTGGCTGGAAATATATACTGTATTGAAAAGAGGAAAAAATTATAAGCATATGGAACTGTTAAAGACTTCTATAAAAAATAAATTCAGGTACATTTTCCAGAGTAAGTCTCTAGCACTAGATCTTGGTGGTTCTCAACTGGGTGCAACTTTAGCCCAATGGGACATTTGGCAATTTCTGGAGACATTTTGGGTTACAACAACTTGTAAGGGGATGGTATTTGGTTGCTAGAAACGAGAAACTACTGAACAGCCTATGCTAAACAGGGCAGCCCTTCCCTGGAATAAGAATAAGAATTATGGGGGCTGGAGAGATGGCTCAGCGGTTAAGAGCACCGCCTGCTCTTCCAGAGGACCCGGGTTCGATTCCCAGCACCCACATGGCAGCTAACAACTGTCTGTAGTTGCAGTTCCAGGCAAACACCAAGGCAAATAAATAAAGTTTAAAAAAAAAAATTAAAAAAAAAAAAAAAAGAATAAGAATTATGTTGTCTCAAATATCAATCAATGATGTAGAAGCTAAGAAACTAAACTCTAGATATAAAATCATTTCAAATTAAGAATAAAGACAGTCAAGAAGCTGGTATTCACATATAGACCCACATTAATTTTTCAGAATGGTGTTGTTGGCCAATGGATCACAGCCTTGCTCCTCAATGATTCTGCCTTAAACAGTTTAGCTGGTATATCAGCATGTAGCTAGAATCTCAAATACTCAGGAAAATAAACCAAGGTATTGCTTGAACCTAGGATTTTGGGGCTAGCCAGGGTAATGAAGTGAGAATCCGAATTAAAAAAAAATAATTATGATACATTGGAAGTGGAGATAACTTAATTAAAAGTATGCACTCTGCTTGAAAATGGAACATGATAGCAAAGATGAGGGAGGCAAGCACATTTTGGCATTTAATTTTTTAAAAAAATTATTTATGTGTGTGGATGTTTTGGCTGCATGCAGGGCTATACTCAAAAAGGTCACAAGAGGGTGTCAGATTCCCTAGAACTGGAATTAAATCACCATGGTTGTAAAATCACCAAGTGATTGCTGAAAATTAAACATGGATCCTCCACAGAAGCAAAAAGTGCTCTAAAATGCTGAGCCATCTCTCCAGCCCAGGTCTGTAAAATTTAGTTCAATGTCAAAGGATCACTAATGAGAAAAACACTAGAGCCCCAAGAACACTACAGGAATTGAGAGACCTACGGAGTCCTTTAGAAGAAAAAAGCTGGACCTATAGTTCCAAAACAGAGGCTGTTACGCAGGCTAGTCTTGAACTCCTGATTGTTTTGCCCAATCTTCTCAAATGCTGGGGTTTCAGGCATAGACCATCATGCCCAGGTAGCCCCCAAGTATCTTTTGTGCAAACATTCTTACAATGAGGCTCTTCATTATAGTCTTCCTACTCTATCCTTGCAATTGTGAATGCTGGCTAGAGTGTCAAATAAAGTGCCATTAACGGCCTGGGGAGACAGCTCAGTTAAGTGCTTGCTGTAGAAGTATAAGGACCCAACTTTAAGCCCCAGAACCCACATAAAAAAATCCAGGCAAGGGGGCTGGAGAGATAGTTGAACAGTTAAGAGCACTGACTGCTCTTCCAGAGGACAGCAGTTCAATTCCCAGCACCCACATGGCAGTTCACAACTGTCTGTAGTTTCAGTTCCCAGTTCCAGGCAAACAACAAGGCAAATAAATAAATAAATAAAAGTTAAAAAATATCCAGGCAAGGTAGCATGCACCTGTAATCCCAACACTGTAGAAGCAAAATCAGGAAAATCCTTGAAGCTCATTGGTTATCCAACCTAGCCTATTTAGGTGAGTGCCAGACAAGTGAGAGACCCTGTCACTAAAAACAAAGTAGATGGCAGCTGACGAATGAACCTAAGGGTGACCTCTGGCCTCCATATAGATATATACATGTATGCTTGTGAACACATACACATCCAAAAATAAGTAAGAGTGCCATAAATCAGTTTCACTTGCTTTTATGTGACTTGCCTATATATGTATTTATTTATTTTTAAATTTTTAAAAATAATTTATCTCGTTTGCATTGGTGTGAAGGTGTCACATCCCTTGGAACTAGAATCAGAGACAGTTGTGAGCTGTCATGTGAGTGCTTGGAATTGAACTAGGGTCCTCTGAAAGAATAGTCAGTGCTTTCAACCACTGAGCCAGCTCTCCAACCTCTTGCCTTGGTATTTATAAAGAAATGATAACACTGGCTAAGCTAATCTTTAGCAGAGAAATCTAACTCAAAGATCCTAGAAAGTACGAGCCCTAATATTTTGCAGTCTAGCATTAAACTGCTGATTGTTGGTAGTTTGAGAAACAGAAGTCAGAATGTTCTTTGTTGCTTCTGAACCTGACCAAATATGTACAATAGCAGACTCCCATGTACAGCTTTCCTATTTATCACATGTAATCAACTACAAAATCTTAACCCACTCTTCTTGCTTGGTCAGGCATATTTTACAGAAGCAAACACACCTTCTTTCTTTTCCATTCCACTGTCTGAATTGCAGTGTCTTTGTGACATTTGGATCATCTGAAAACCACAATTCTTTTGAAAGAGGAGGTCGCATATATGGCAGCTCAGGGTCTTCAGATACAATCAGGACCTTTAGACATAAAACAATATTTATCAGAGTTAAATAATTTAAGAGGCAAATGTCAAAGCATTCATACTCTTAAGTATTTGCACACTTTATATACCCTGTACACCAAGCAAAATATCCTGCACCTTACCCTGGCCCCAGGATCCCGAGCCCGGATGGATCGGGCTGCAGCGAAAGCAGCAGTACCTCCACCAATCAGCAGGAAAGGAACATGACTTGGTACTCTAACTTGAGGAACTGACTCGCCCTCTGCAACTGTAACAACAAGCAGGCTTAGTCTTCTTAAAGGTTATGATGACTCTTGGCCACTATTTCAAAACATCACCTTGCACTTGTCTCAGGGTTTTGTTTTTTTTTTTTAACATAAAATAAAACTAGCACACCTATACTAATCTTAAATTTATTGAGTTTAGGATGTGGCTCAGTGGTAGGAAGCTTGCCTATCATGTTCAAGATCCTGGGCTTGATAGTCAGAACTTAAAAAAAAAAGCCTGAAGGGGCAGGGGAATGAAACATCAAACAATCTTCATAACATCCTGGTAGGAGGGGGAAAGCAAATATTGCTTTCATTTTACCAGTGGGGAACAATTTTAAATGGGGTGAATGAGTTGATTGGTGTCTTTCAGTCATTAGGTATATACTGGATCTAAGGCCTACCTTAAATATTAATCTTTTCCTTTCTCCCCCTTTTAAGATAGGGTCTCACTCTGTGTAGCCCAGGCTGGCCTCAGCTTCCCATATGCTGGGACTACAGAGTACACCACCACACCTGGCTAGTTATTTCTCAAATATATTAGAAAGCATATATTAAAGGGCCTCTGCCACTCTTACTATTTTTCTACTGACCACCAGGAAATATCAAGTTCAGTTGCACCTTTTGTTAGCAATAAAGGGGAAAACCTAGGAGGCCAATTGGGGACTATTATACAGTGTTCATGAAGAAGAAGGCATTATTGAAACAAGCAATACAAACTGCCTACCCAAAGCTATAGGTCCAATTAAAGGATTATAACATTCCTCTTTGAAAATCCAAGTAAATCAAATGGAAGGGCTAGAGCTTTGTGTTATAGGAAAATAAACATATCTATAGCAACTCAAAACTCCAAAGATTTAAGGGAATTAATATGACCAAAAAGGTTTAGTCATTGGAAAAGTAGCTTTTATGTCTTTTCCCTTACCTTTCCCTTCTGTCTTTTTCTTACCAAGCTTGCCTATATAAAGACCCATAATAATTTTACTTCAAGACTAAAATGCCATAAATCAGCTTCACCTGCTTTTATGTGACTTACCTAGGTATTCGTTAAAAATTAAAACTTTTAACAATAACTTATTTTATGTGCATTGGGGTGAAGGTGCCAGATATCCTGGAACCAGAGCCACAGACAGCTGTGAGCTGCCATGTGGGTGCTGGGAACTGAACCAAATATTTTAGGAAATTTCACTCTGTTGTGGGGTAAAACCATAATTTTTGGAAACTTATAATCTCACACTGTTGTACTTCAACAAGATATTAGCAAATCCTTTATCATTTTCCCTTATTTAGTCTCAAATCACACAGAAGAGACACAGGGGAATACTTACCAGAGGCAATGGCCCTTCTTTGTTTCTCTTCTGGTGTCAGTCCTAACCCTGATATTCTTTCATTATATCTTTTTTGGTCTTCTTTTATAGTCTTGTAGGCCTGTAGACCCAAACATGGAGGAAGCTTATTTCATGATACAGTTAACTCAGAGCATAAGCTAATATCATTTCGATTAAATGAGAAGCTTTTGTCTACATTGAGGTTTGTATCTCTTAGGCTTCTCTTCCAGTACTGGAATGAGACCCAGAGCTTTATGCATGCTAAGCAAGCATTCTACCACTGAGCTACATCCCCAGACCAAAGTTCTTTTCTCAAGAAATAAGGCTATTCAGCGTATACATATTTGGTGAGGAAAGAATACTTGAAAACAGATCAAAGTATATGTTCTAGATTTTCTGAGACTCTTGGTAAGGAACTCTCTTGATATCGAACTCAGAAAGTAGAAATAAAGAAAGGGAAATGTAATGCTAGTAAGTACAGAAATGGCTAAAGTATAGAAAAGGGTTTTGGACTATGCTGAGTGCTAGTTGTAAAACAATCTACATGGGAAATAATACACCTTCCTAATAGATGTTTCAGAGTTCTCCAGGGATTCAGTATATAGCTAGGTGTATCCTATTCTTAAAATTTAACTCTTTCCTAAAATATTCTTTCCTTTTTGTAAACTAAGGAGGTAGGAGTCTCACTTAGAAACACGACACATTAATAATTATTAAGGGTCAGACACTATCTTCATTAAACAACTGTTTTATTTCAAATATACTCTTCCCCAACACTTTCACTTGAGGAAAGCTATCTTAGTATTATGACTACTTTCTGTTATTCATCTTTATTAACACACAACACCAGGGTTTATTAGTGACTTATTTTTAAAATATTTAGATACCGGAGATCACCCATGGCCTTATGCATATCAGGACATGAAGCTATATTCCCCAGCCTTCATTATTAACTTTCAGAAAAGTTGCCAGTTGTGGTAACAACACTTTTATTCCCAGCACTTGGGTGGAAGAAGCATGCAGATTTATATAAGTTTGAGACCAATCTGATCTACACAATGAGTTCTAAGCTAGTGAGGCTACAGGGTGAGACTTTGCTCTCAATAAATAGGTAGGTAGGTAGGTAGGTAGGTAGATAGATAGATAGATAGATAGATAGATAGATAGACAGATAGATAGATAGAAAGTTTTAAGGTGGGCTGTGCACATGCCTTTAATTCCAGCATTTGGCAAGGAGAGAGAGGCTGGTCTCTGAGTTTGAGGCCAGACAGAACTATATACAATGAGACCTTGCCTAACAGATTATCTAATTAAGAAAAAAAAAGAAGTGAGCCAGGCAGTGATAGTGCATGATCTTAATCCCAGCAAAGGCTGGTGAGTCTCTGTGAGTTCAAGGCCAGTCTGGTCTACAACGTGAATTCCAGTATAGCCAGAGCTGTTATACAGAGAAACCCTGCCTCAAAAAATCAAAAGCAAACAAAAAAGTGGTAGACAAGAATGACTTTTTTTGGGGGGGGGGGAAGGGTCTCGTGTAGTTTAGGATCACCATGAATTTTTGGTCCTCCAATCTCTACTTCTTCCTGCTGGGATGCAGGCATGCATCATCACTATGTTTGTCTGACTCATGCACTTCTAGAGACTAACCCTAGGACTTCGTACGTGCTAGGCAAGCACTCTACTAACTGAACTATAGTCCAAGCCCAAGGATGTCTTCTAATCATAATATTTTTGTTCTTTTGTATCCCATGTGGTCAACAAGATAAAAAGTTTAGTGATCATATCTCAAATAGAATCTCAAATCAATTAGAAATAAGGACAATTAGAGCAAGTATCATAAAATATATTCTGGGCTGGAGAGATGACTCAGCAGTTAAGAGCACTGACTGTTCTCCTGGAGGATCTGAGTTCGATTCCCAGCATCCACATGGTAGCTAACAACTGTCTGTAATTCCAAGATCTGACACCCTTACACAGTTATACATGCAGGCAAAACACCAATTCACATAAAATAAAATAAATAAAAAATATATATATATTCTATGAGGTTGGGGATATGACTCAGTGGTGGAATGTTCCTCTAACAAGCACAAGGGACTGATTCTGATCCCTACTAGCCCTACAAAAAATAAACTAATAAAGAAAAATGACTTTCTATGACCCCTTTACAGAGCAGGTCATTAGGTGACATGCTGCAAATGGGGAACCTAAACCCTGAGAGATGAGTAAAACAGATGGTTTAATTTTATTGACAGAAGTGAACAGGAAACAGACTGGGGCTATCCTCCTACTGAGAGGGTAGCCAGAAATGGGTTCAGCCATTCTATGCCTCCTGATGATTTTACATATGAAAGGACTGGAAACAGGAAAGGGTTACCAGGAAAAGGGCTAAATTAAGGTTAAATGTGGGTATACAGTGTGGTATATATTAAGCTTTTACACTTAATGTTCTAAAGTTAAAGTTAGTTTACAGACACAACAAATTATATTCTTCAAAGGGTTTACAAAGATTTCCAATTAGGGGGGTGGCAAATACAAGTTGGGCTAAGAAATACTACAAATTTCTGAAAATGTTAATGGAGGCAACCTTTCTAAATAGAAAGGAATTTGAAAAGAAAGATCATTTTATGTTTCTATAATTCTATGAATAGTGGTGAAGGGCCCAAATTTTCAACCTCATTAATTATTCTAAAGGCTATTTTTGTCTAGTTCATTGAAACTCCTAACATACCTGAGATTAAAGGATCTACCTGAAGTATTAGATGAAGTCACTGGCAAAAAGCTCACATGGATGCTAATCAGGAGTTTGTGTTTGTATTAAGCAGCAGATGCTGCCATTAAGGTCTATGTTTTTCAAAGTGGTTGAAACCCATTAGTGGGCTATGAGATTTAGTTGTAGGTTAGAATCAACATTAGTAGGGGGAAAACAGAGAAGAGGAGATTAATAGTTTATGTTCAACCCAGTAAGAGTAACACTATCTAAAACTTAATGCATTTTACATATTTGTAATTTTATGGGTTCCAAAAAACTGCATTTCTTGCCATAGATCATGGATAAGTATTTCTTTAAAGCCAGTGGGGCACAGAGGGCCAGAAAGGTAACAAATCCTAAATATAGGAATTATGGAAAGAGTAATTATAGTCAAATTAGAAACATTTCTTCAGATGAAAAAGGTTGCTGGAAGTGATATTGCTAAGGACTGAATTCCTCAATTCATATGTGGAAGCCCTACCTGTCAGGATAATAGTATCAAGGTGGATAGGGCTTTTACAAAAAGAGGAAGAGGCACCATCACTACTTTCACAGTAGGGTGGATGGTTGCATGCATGTCATGAAGAAAACCTTCACCAGAAACTTAACCTTATCTGACATTCATTCTAGACTTTCTGGCCTTCAAAATTGAGAAAAATAAATGTCTATAGTTAAAGCTATTTTGTGGTGCTTGGTTATGACAGTCTGAGAAACAAATATAAGCACTACGTTATTTTTATTGCATTTCTAACTGTATGTGTATGCTCACATGTGAGTGCCACAGTGTGCATGCGGTCAGAGGACACCTTCAGAGAACTGTGTTTCTTGGTCTCCCTCATGTAGGTGTCGGGAATCAAACTCAGGTTGTCAGGCTTGGTGATAGGCACCATTACTGACAGGCATCTTTACCTACTGACGCATCTCATCAGCCCCAACCACATGTAATTTCCCGTCATAAAAATCTCACCAAATCTGGACACTGACTTTAAGCTGTTTCAGACTAATATCAATTTCAGAGAATTTTTTAAGCTTTTTTATTTTAAATTTAAATTTTTTTTAAAGTTTCCAACTATTTAAAACCTGAAACAACATATACAGACTAGTTTAATAAATATAGACAAAAGCTTATCATTTAACCTGGAGCCATTATAAAAGATTTATTACAAGTAGTGTCGGACAAACAGAGGTCAATGAAACATTTAACTGAATGACATAAGAGAAAGTTGTGTTTCTTAGATATTTCTAAGACAGAAGAAAGCTATAGTGGCTATCCATCTTGTGGCTTGGCATCAAGAATATCTGCATGGATAACTCTGGGAGCAGGCCAACCAACTGCTCAGCATCACAAACCAGAGGTTCAACAGATTTAAATCATTATAAACATATCTAATGCAAGCACTTTAAAATGATTTCTGAATAAATGGAGTGGAAGTGATGAGAAAAACTGAAAAACATGAAATGGAAAAGTTAAGGCGAAGAGAGTAGTAGTATCTGAATCATCAATGAGAGGTGTTCAAGAAATCACCCTACATGAATGCTTCAGCCACTAGTTTGACCAAATTAGAGGTAACAAAAGGGACACTGCCAAGTGAATTTAGTTTGAAGTACAGACTGTGGGTGGTTTGGGAAAATGCTCCAATCTCTATGGCTTTCAAGACCTTGTCAAAAGCATTCAATAACAAGTCTTTTCACAGTAAAAGCTGAGTTGATTGCTTCTCACAAAACAGAAAAATTACATTTTACCTAAAATGATTCAAAGTTGATAGTGCTTAAGTTCCCTTTATTTACTTATTCAACATTTACTCTGAGACTGTCTTGTTAGACATGCAGCACTAAAGCACAATATAATTTAGCAGTGTAAAATAAGCACACATTCGACAAAAGTTTCAAAGAAACGGTTAATATAAGGATTTGTCTCTAAATTTATGGGTTTAAACTGGTCTAGTATAACTTCAAAGTTTTAAAAAATAAGAGTTGAGGACTCTCTAGTGACTGACAATGTCCCTTTGACAAATATCTATAGAAAGCACATGCTGTGAATATTTTACTGTACTCTATGAACCAAGTTATTATTAGTGCCATAATTTCACCCACCCTATCCCCAAACATTTTAGCAAAGCATCTTACATAATAAACTCCTGCCCCAGTCACTGTTGCTCCTACAATTAAGAAGTATACTAGGCTGCTGCCATCTTTCTCAGAAGAACCTGTAGATGCTAGTGATCTAGAAGGGGATCCTAGGAGATGACACTGCACAACTGTAGATAAACATAAAGCCAGGGGGAGACAAAAGGAAATAGAAAATGTACTAAGTATCAATAAATAAACATGTAATGCAAATGCAGAGAGGCATTTTGGTTACTGTGCTTTAAAAAAGAAAATTTTAAAAGCTGCTCCAAGATTGGAGAAGGCCCCTATGTTATCAGTCAGATTTGTATCTATTTATTGCTCTGATCTGACTTAAACTGGCAGGAGTTGGCTACTCTTCTTATACATTTTGGAGGCAGGTTAAAATATGAGAATATGGGTAACTTCAAATAATTTTCATGTCCCCCTTAACTTACTGACAGAGGAACAAAAATAATTTTACTATTATCAGCAGAGAAAGAACTAAGATTTTAATAGCATCGAACCATTTGTTCTTATTTTGTAAAACAGCTTTCTTTATCAAGAATGTTAGGTGTCATCAAAGTTGATTCAGTTTTAAGTGAATCTGCTTAGTTATAGCATAGTCTGCCAAGTTAAAAAAAAATCCACAGAATAAATTCTCTGACCTGCTATAATGATCAGTTCTCTTAAAGAAATATAACCATGCTAACAGTAGGTACCAATTAAATATTATTTCTCAATTACCCAAAACTCTATTTTACAATTGGAGATACTAAACCTATTTTTTTAATTTAGTCTTTGAGTGAGATCCAAGGATTCAGTTTTTCTTTTAGAAATTCTTAATATCTTTTATTGAAAGCTGTTTTTTAAATGGTCTTTGACAAATATATTAAAATCAAATATTGTGCTTAGGAGCTGCAATAAATGTTGACTTTGTTTACAGGTTACTTTATCACAATCAAGGAACACGTGTAATGTGGGTTAGTCAAGCCTCAGGAAACACAGCAGTTTTCAAGCAAAGGATAAAAAGACAAGTGGAAAGAGAAAAGATCAATCAACATGAGAGTAAATATCAATCATTCCCAAATCAGCTCCCATAGACATTTTAAAGAAGGCCTTTTGGAACTTTTCCTACAGGAGAAAGCAGAATTAGTTGCAAAAGTTTTCAAGCAGAGTAGTACTGAGTTTATCAATGGGAGCTGTCTGGCAGCGTCTTTACACAAGCTGCTTTTTTACTTACATATGCACCAGCTCCTATTGTTGATAAGCCCACAATAAGGACTAACACAGAATTATCGATTTTGCCCCCTGATGAACCAGAGCTAGCCATTTGTCTTGCCATCTGGAGTTCTAGAGGAACACACCATCGCTGGAACAAGTTGCCTAAAGGAACACAATTTGTTAACACTTATAGGCACACAAATAGAATAATTAACACATGTTTATAATTAAATATCAATATACTGTAGAAATAAAGAATTATATCTTGGGTTGTACAATGTTCACTGTTCCATGATCAAGAAAAATATAATCAAAACTATACACATAAATACTATAGATATTTACATACAACTTATTCAACTTACAGGACTTTTTTGAGGCATGTTTCCACTTTGTAGCCCAACCTGGTATCAAATTTGTAATCCTTCTGAGCTTACACTATCATAACTTGCTTAGCCGTTGGAGTTCTCAAGAGAACAATTTAAATGTTATCCAATGAGAACATTCACAGCTTCCAGAAAGTTGGTAAAAAAAAAAAAAAAAAAAAAAAGAGCAGTTCAGATATCTTTACAACTTCACCATAATGAAGTAAATACCAAGATAACCTATTTAGTAGATAGTCATCCCTCAGTATCTGTGAAGTTTTGAATCCAGATCTCCAGAAGGAACTAAAATTCACATATGCTCAAGTCCCTTAAAGAATGTGGTACAGAATTTCCATACAACCTATGATCATCATCACATATACTTCAAACTATGTCTAAACATACTTTGACAGAATAAATTACTTCTACTGATTAATATAATACAAATAGCTACTATACTACCTTGTTCAGGGAAAATAATCAGAAAAAGAAAGCTTGTACATGTTCAGTATAGATAATGCTTTGTTTTTACTTATTTTGCTTTATTTAGTTAGTTTTGCTTCTCAAGACAGGGTTTTTTGGTGTAGCCTTGGCTGTCCTGGAACTAGCTCTGTAGGTCAGGCTAGATCTACAGAGATTGCCTGCCCCTGGCTTTTCAAGGACTGGGTTTAAAGGCTTGTGCCACCACTGCTCGGTTGATTTTGTTGTTTTAAATAAAATATTTATTTATTTGTTTGTTTACTTATTATGTATACAGTACTCTGCCAGCATGTATGAGATGAGAAGGCATCAGATCTCATTATAGCCACCATGTGGTTACTGGAAATCAAACTCAGGACCTCTGGAAGAGGATCCAGTGCTGCTAACCTCTGAGTCAACTCTCCAGCTCCTTGGATTTTTTTTTATTGTTTTTTTTAAAACAGGGATTCACCATGTAGCCTAACCTGAAACTCACTAAGTAGTGTGCCTCTACCTCCCAAGTGCTGGGATTAAAGGCACATGCCATCATGCCTGGTTTAAAAATATTTTTGAATAGTAGTTGGCTGAATCCATGAGTGTGAATGTGGAACCAACAAACAGAGAAGGCTAAGAATATACAAAATTGACCACAGGCTACCTGGGACATTATGATACCCATTACAGAAACAACCTACATGGCTCAAACCTTGTGGAATTACAACCCTGGAATACACAGTTCTGTCTTGTGTAAAAAGTAATGTGCCCTAGAAGAAAGAAACATTAAAGATCAAAAGAAAGTCAGAACACAAATTTCACAATGAACTTAAAATCTCACAGCAACTGAATTTATACTCTTAAGTATATTCCAGAATGAAAAAACGTAAAGTGTCTACCAATGTCTTACAGTTTCTTATTCAATATAATAGTCATTTTTATATTAGAACTCTGTAATAATCATATAATCATGGCATGCTATGAACACAAAAATATGAGACATTTGCAGATTTATTTTTTTCCCAGTAGATAGTGACTCTTCAGATAAGGCATGGTTGTAGTGCCTTCTCAGTGATTATACCTCATGGTGTTCGATACTGACAGAATAGTGATTATTTCCAGTTTTGTGGACATTCTGATCTCTGTAACAACCCTGCTGGGGTATAAAAGCAGCCCCCAAAACACACAGGTCTATGTTCTAATAAAATTGTATTCATAGCCATTAACATCTAAGTTTTATATAATTTTTAAGTATTGTCTGTCACTAAGGTTTTCTTGGTCATTTAAAATATGCTGAATATGGTGGCTCACACCTATAATCTTATCATAGGGAGGCTGAAACAGGAGGATTGCTGCAAATCTGAGGTCAGGCTGGGTTGCAGCATGAGGATGCCTTTTAAAAAAAAACTAAAAACTATAAAAATAAATGAACAAATAAAGCCTTGACATAGTGGGTCATGTCTATAATTCTCATCCTAACACTTGAGAGAATGCTGAGAGGGTGAAGCTAAATGATCCTAAATTTAAAGATAGAACGCTATGTAGTGGTTCTAGGCCAACTCAGGCTAGTCTCAAAAAATAACATCAACAACAAAAAATAAAATCCACTTCACTCCATTTATACAAGGACACAAAAGCAAGAGCTATCTGAACATGTTTGGCTGAGTATGTACACTTTGATCTAGAGCAGTGGTTCTTTTTCTCCATTGAAGGTTCCAGGAATTGAAGGCAAGTTTTCAGTTGACAGCAAGTGCCTTTAACTAAGTCTCTCACAGGTTCTTTTTTGTTCTGAGACAAAGTCTCCTTAGGTAGTCCAGGGGAATCCTTCTGCCTTAGCCTGATGAGTACTAGAATTACAGGCTTGGGCCACCACACGGGATACTAGTCTCCATTTCTAACAAAGTGATGATACTAACTTTGCAAACAGGACCCTACCTGGAAAAAACACTGGTCTAAAGGCTGATATTTGAATTCTTATTCTGACTAGGTTTTAAAAGACAGAGGCCAGGAACAGTGGTACACACCTTTGATAATCCTATCGTTTGGGAGGCAGTGTCGGGTAGACCTTTGTTGAGTTCAAGGTTAGCCTGCTCTACAAAGTTCAAGGTTAGCCTGCTCTACAAAGTTCTTCTATGTAGCCAGAACTACATACTGAGACCTGGGTCTTAAAGGAAAACAATACAAAAACAAAAACAAACTTACAAAAAAAAAAAAAAACAAAACAAAGTCAGGTAGATCAGGCCTTTGGTCTTAGCTACTCCTGAGACTGAGGGTTAATTCATAAATTCAAGGCCTTCCTGGGATACAAAGTGAGATTAAAAACCAGCAAGATCAATGCAGTAAGACCTTAGCTTTAAAAAATATTTTAAAAGGGGGCTGAGGATACAGGTCAACAATAGCATGCTCACCTAAGATATGCAAGACTCTAGGGCCAATCTCCAGTACTGTTTAATTAAAAAAGGCTTTGGTAGTAGCATCCTGTATACTTACAGAGATGGACAAGCCAATACTCTGCCCTTTCCTTTCACAGTGTCAGAGCACAGAGGGGCTAAAAACAAGTCTAATAAAGATCTGCAGTCTCTTATTAAAATTCTTGGAACCATAAATATTTTAGAACTCAGCACAGTTTTAGGTATATAGTTCAAATACTTGGCATAGGAAGGGACAGCAATCTAGACTCAAATCTATTAGTATTTCTAAGAGAAATTACACTGTGGTATTAAAAAATCTAATTAGGAGCTGAAGAGATGGCAAAATGTTTAAGGACTTGCTGCTCTTTCAAAGAACCTGGGTTTGGTTCTCAACTCCCATATAGTGGCTTACAACCATCTATAACTCCAGTTTACACATTCTCTTCTGATCTCCATGAGCAACAGACATGCATGTGGTGCACATATATAGATTCAGACAACACACATAAAGTTAAAATAAAAAAATTAAAAAATATTCTAAGTAGCCTCTTTCCAATGTAGGTCAAATTTCACACTGGGAAGTGGGTAACACAAAACTGATAGTCCTATTTCAATATCTGAAATATAGACAAGAGACTTTAAATCTCTAGGGAAAGAAATATATTTTTTCTTTACTCCTCTTTGTATCTTACCTGGGTTAGAGCTTTTTGTTGCTATGAAATAAATAAATAATGTTTGATTTTTAGACAGTAAATTACTAAAATAATGGTGGTAGCACACGCCTTTAATCCTAGCACTCAGGAGGGAGAGGTGGAGGCAGGCGGACTTCTATGACTCTGAGGCCAACCTGGTCTATAGAGTGAGTTCCAGAACAGCCAAAACTGCACAAAGAAACCCTGTCTTGAAAACCCAAAATAAAAAGATATTAAAGTAGGAACCCTAAATTTAGCTCTTTTTCCCTGTTTTTCTGAGGCAAGGTCTTGCTATGTTGCTCAGGCTAGCTAGCACCAAGCTGGTAATTCTGAAGACTCAGCCTCTGAAACTGCTGGGATTACCGTCTATTTCATTCTATGAAACTATTCCTATGTCTTTCTTGTCATATAGTTTTAAAGTTTTGGGTAACCATCTATTACTTTTTTCACTTGTCTTATGAGAAGATGACTTACTCTTGACTTCTCAATACCAGTTACTTGCTTTCAATGTTCTGCAGCACAGGTCAAAATTTTGTACTTATACTTAGAATGCAATCCCCAATAACCCAATGTGTGTTTGTGTAACAGTGCCTGATATACAGTAGGTATAAATAATTTTTTAAGAGTGAGGGTCTCACTATGTAGCTCTGGCTGGTCCAGAACTTTCTATGTAGACCAGGCTGGTCATAAACTCACAGAAATCTGTCTGCCTCTACATTCAGAGTGCTGTCATTAAAGGTGTGGACTGCCACCTGGCCCTGGTTTAATATATATATGTTGCTAACTAATAAAGGAGCAAAATAAAAATTCCTTCTAATTTGATCAATATTGACCAAACTGGTGTTGTTTTCTTTTTGAGATAAGGATTTGCTATGTAGCTCTGACTTGCTTTAAACACATGATCCCCCTACTTCAGCCTCCTCAGTACTTTGAATGGATATTTATTTCTATTTGTTTCTTTGAGATATGGTCTTACACCATAGATTGAACAGGCTTAAAACTCATCATGTAACCTAAACTGGCCTCAAACTCTTGGCAATTCTCTTGCTGGGATTACAGGTACAAATCACGACTCTGGCATTGAGTTAACATTAGAGAATTCTTTGAGAAGATTTCTAAATCAGATTCCATTAACTTCATATTGCTTAAAAATCAAAGAATGACAACTTTAAGTACTACAGACTATGACTAGAGTAATAATAATTTAACCAGTAAGCCCATTTTTAGAGGCCTCAAATTTTCCTGTTATCTATACTCCTAGGCCTTTCCAGAAACACATTCATATGCTGAGGGGCTTAGGAATCCCAAATGATTAAGAAGTCTATCTGCTCTTAAAACATGATTCCTAAACATCAAACTAATTTTTCTAACATGGATAAAACATAGCCTACTTAATGTGCCTGGTGTAGCCAGATGCCTTTTTATAAATAATGCAACAACTATTTAAGTCTATCAACCTTTAAAAAATTATCAACTGTTGCTGGAATTTTAGAAGACTAATAATAACTATAGTACACTATGAACCATCCTTACAGAAAGTGCATAAGAAAAAACATTTTAGATAAAATAGAAAAAAAGAAACACTTTACTGAGAATTTAGTATGTGTAAGAAACTGTACAGGATGTTTAGGAAACAGGAACAGATAGGACAAACTCTCAGTCCTTGGATTTAGGAGGCGGAAGTAACTATTATTCTGAACATCAGAAAATATGCTTGATGCAAATCACAAGAGAACCAAAGCTGCTGAATTTGTTTTTCTTAATCCTTAATTCAGTGGAAAAAAGAGTTACTACTCATCTAAAACAATATCTCCCAAATTCACCTAATCATTATGAATTCTGTCTATGAGTTTGCTAAAACAGAGATTCCAGGACTCTATCCAGGAGAATTTTATTCTCATTCCCAGGAGTCTCTTTTGCACATCCCAGAGTAGAGCAGATTTGGATTTTATCCTTTACTGAATTCATATAATCAGGAAATTTTGGGAAGCATGACCTAGAAGAATGGTTAACACATGCAGCAATTTTCTCAAAACATTTTTTAAAAAATCTAACTTATTAACTGATTACAGAAAAAGCTATCTTGCCAAAGACTTCCTTCTGGAAAGCCTTGATTAGGCAGGATGAGTAAGCCCCATCTAGGCTTTTAAAAGATGGCACCAGGCAGTCTAAAGGCCAAGACAGAAGGACCATGGGATCAAGACCAGATTTTGCCACATGGTGAGTTGGGGGAGGGGTGTAAAGCTGGAATACTTAGTAACACTTAGCTACACAGTGAGTTGGGGGAGGATTTAACTGGAATAAACACAAGATTCTGTCTCAAAGTATCAAAAATCGATGTGTCATGTAGCAGTGTCCACAATCTAGGACTCTAGGTCACAGGAGTTCAATTTCTTCTTTAAAGATGAACAGATTCAGGCCAGGCTGAAAACCTGATGCTGAATACCTTTTAACCCCAGCAGTCAGGAAGCAGATCGAGGCAGACAGACCTCTATGAGACCAGCCTGGTCTACATAACGAGTTCTAGGACAACCACTGCTACATAAAAGATACTGTCTCAAAAAATATACTATGATTCCAAATAAAGAAAACTAGTTGGGGGCTGGAGAGATGACTCAGCGGTTAAGAGCACCGTCTGCTCTTCCAGAGGACCCGGGTTCGATTCCCAGCACCCACATGGCAGCTCACAACTGTCTGTAGTTCCAGTTCCAGGCAAACACGGAGGCAAATAATTAAATAAATAAATAAAAGTGTTTTTTTTTTAAAAAAAAAAAAAAAGAAAGAAAAGAAAAAGAAAAATAGTCAACTATTTGAACCTTAGGTCAGGGAGTTAGTGATCAGTTTGACACATTGGTGAATAAAATACAGAACACAAAATATCTATTATCAACTCCTTCTCAGTAATGTATGAAGACACAGAGTTGTGACTTAGTTACCTGGAATCATTTTTGGAAAGAGGCAGAAAATCCAAATAAAACAGAATACCAGCTATTGAGGTTTCAAGACAAAAAAAAAAAAAAAGTATAATGGAAATTAACCTAACAATGGTGAGAGATGTAGATGTATAGTTTCAAGGCTGGCTCAAGGTTTTACTAAAACAAGAAAAAAAAAAGCAAAATAGAAAAGTTTGCTAACAACCTGGCAACCTGGTACTGGGGGCATAAAAAAGGGGGAAGTGGTATATAAACTTTGAATCTTGTTCATCTCTGTGAAAGCATGTGGCAGATGCTGCTATGTGAAAAACAAATGAGATTAAAGGCAATTGGCAACTAAATCATAAAACTATAAATTCCTACAATAAAAGTATCATGATTTCTTTTTGAAATTGTAACCCCCACTCATTTTTAAAGCAGATGGTGTCATACTCTCTGATTCGTGGCCAAAAGACAAGGAAGTGTTCGCAAAAAGATGGATAGGTATGTCAGGAAGTCATAGTATTTTTACAGGAGACTGGCTTCAAACAAAGCCATGCATCGGGAAAAAACATTTAAGTCTCCTTTTTTTTTTTTTTCCAGTAGTTCTAATATTGTAATCAAATGAATGCCTAATTGATGAAAACTTTTGGCTGGATGCCAGAATTCTTGTAAAAAGCTATGTATTGAGCAAAATAAATACACAATATTAGAAAGGCTAATATCCTGGGGTTATCTAAATTTGTACACATTTCTTCACAATTTACATATAGCACCACCATTTCCATGCACAGAACTCATACAAATTATATTCGCTGAGTTTTTAGGTAAGCAAGAGGGTTTTGTTATTGTTATTTGTTTGTTGATAAAACAAATTCTTAAGTTCTAGGAGAAGTTCTTCCTAGGACATAACACTTATGCTTTTGAGACAGGGTCTCAACTGTGTGATCATGACTGGCCTAGAACTTGCTTTGTAGAGAGCATGCTGGCCTTGAGCTTACAGAGATTTGCCTGCCTCTGCCTCCAAAATGCTGGGATTTAGCGTGAGCTACAATACCCAGCAGATAACACCTATTAAGAAACATTTTGATTCAAGCATAGCAAGTGGACAAACATTCAAAACACATTTGCAAAGATCCTAACAATCAAAAAGCATTTTCCACTTATTTCTAAGGGACCCAGAAGGCATCTGCACATCACAAAAGACTCAAGGATAACGCTTGATATTATAAATGTAATTAGTCCAGGATGGTAATTAAAAAATTTTTAATGTACCTTGTAAAAGGAGGTCATTCATTTTCACAAATTTGTATAGGTTGAAAATAAGCTGACTCAAACCATGCTCAGATAAACCCATGGATAGCGGATGAACCATGGGCTAATTACTAGAAAGAGAACCTAATTCATGCCTAACTGTTTCAAGTCAAACTTTAGGAAGCAGGGTAGGGGTGTGGCAATAGATTAGGAACCTAGACTCTGGCAGAGTAGCTTCAGCTCTACTTATTAATTATGTGACCTTCTGCAAGTAATTTCACCTCTCTGTTCCTTAATTTATTATCCATAAACCGAGTGGTTTGATGCTTACCACAAAAATCTCTTCCAGCTCTAAAGTTTGATGACACAACTTCCCAGAGAACAAATATAGTGTGTTCTAAAAACTTTCATTGAAGCTTGTAAGACCATTAGGAATTGCACTATGTGGGCATCTCAAATCAATTCTGAGCTAATTCTTTCCATGTCTGTACACTGACTGGGTCCTTACTGGTGCTACACCGTTTTCACATCAAAGGGCATTCAAATCTACAAGAAGTTTTGGAAGGTAGAGCGAAAATCTGATTTACAGGAGAAATTCGGGCATAGGGTTGTCACAACCAATAAATGACAACATCCATCTGACCTCAATGCTTTAAAAAGGGAAGGTGGCAGCGATGGATAATATTCTGTGGCCATGCGTTCTTCTATCCCCAAAGATTCCCAGAAGGCCTCACACTGACTTCTGGAGTTCAAATCTCTTGAAGGTCAGCTCGGCATAAATGTGCTGCAAACTCTGAGTTTGTATCCCGCCAATTTGGAATTATTGTGATGGTAAGTTTTTTGGTTTTTTGAAGGACAGGGGAGCTCTGCGAGGGACAGGGAGCCTATGGCACCTAGGCCGTTGGACTTTGAAGTAGGGTAAGGGGTTGTCTGACGGGTCAGCTAGTCACCTGGAAACCGGTTCCTCTGTCTCGGCCTCTGAACGCACACTGTCCGCACCAAGGGCACCAATTTCTGCTTGAAAGCACCAGCCAGGCCTCCACACCGGAACATTTCGGCAAGCACTACTCAGAACCTCGCGCTCCTTTCTTTTCTTCTCACACACACCGTCCAACGGGTCAAACGCCACAGGCTCGGGGCCGCTCCCCCTTCCCGTCACACGCACACTACGCAGGCTCCTCCTCCCAGCCCCGACTGGACATTGGATAGAGAAACCGGCCCGCTAGAGCCAGGAGAAAAAGGCACTGAGGCTGAAGACCTATTGCGCAGGCGTAAGACTCAGCACCGCCTTGCAATTGGTCCCATAATAATGAGGTTTGCGCATGCTCTCAGCTGCCCCCACGCTCTGCAAAGACCCAGGTCCCGCCTCCGGATTTACAAGTTTCCTTGAGTTAGTGGCGCGTTATTAGGTTGAGCCGCTTAGGAAACCTGGCCAAGATGAGACCTGTGCCTGGCGGCTATGGGTGGTGCTACCGCTGTGTCCTTGACAGGAACTGTTAGCTCGGCTTGTCTTAAAACCGAATCCAGAACTACTCTCTCTCTCTCTCTCTCTCTCTCTCTCTCTCTCTCTCTCTCTCTCTCTCTCTCTCTCTCTCTCTCTCTCTCTCTCAAAGAAACAGAGAGACTTTCTGAATCCTGAATAAACTTTCATCTTTTACAAGTAATTAGCACTTTCTCTTGCAGCCCTTTTATTTTTTGGCGGGGGCGGGGGTGTGGTGGTGTGGAGGTCCTGTTCTTTTCTTTGTATCATTTTCATATGCTGTGCTAAGTGCTTTGGATAGTCCCCCATTATTATGGCTTTTGTGCCTGAGAAGAGAAGGCTGACAAAAAGTTGTGCCTGACAGATTATCTGTGAAAGAAATCCTAAACAGAATTGAGAAAGTTGTGGGAGATAATACAGAGCGAGAAGTGAGAGAAAACAGGTCTTTTTTTCTCTCCTGTGGGCAAAATAACACACTTTTTTCAAAGATTTGAATTGCATGTTTAAGTATCTAATGAAGCTGTGTATGATGCTATAATGCCTATCCTCCCACTGGGGAGGCAGGGACAGAAACAGGTCAGCAAGTAAATTTAAAGACAGCTTGGTTTATCTCAGGCCAGTCAAGGTTTCATGATAAAGAAACCCTGTCCCTCTGCTATTAACAGTGCTATGTAAGAGGCCTTTGTGGATATGAAAAGTATGGGGAATGATCTCTGTTTAGCTGGGGAAATGGGAACTATTGGTCATTTAAATAATACCTACCACAAAGCTCCTTCAAGAAAGGGGTTTAGGATGGAATCCCTAGAGGAAAAATGAATATAGATGTGTTATTTGAGTCATGTCTTGAAGGATGATCAGTAATTTTCAAATACTGGAGGAGAAAGAATACTATTTCAGAAGGTGAATGCACTAAGACCAAAACTACTAATTTTAGGGTTTAAGCATGGTGACCTGGCCTCCACAAGGACCTAAGTTGAATCCTGTCTTTGCTACTAGGACAAGTCACCTAGTTGCCTCAACTGGTCTAGAGACAGTTGGACTTGAGGATGCAAGCCTATAATTTCTCAGCACATGGAACCTAATCAGGAATTATAGACCAATGTGAGCAATACAGACTGTTTGGAAACAATACCCCAGGCTTGGAAGTATAACTCAGAGGCAGTAGGTTCTCCTTTCAGATAAAAGCACCACACACAAAAACCCTCCAAAGTTTTAAATAGTAATAACAAAATAAAATTTTCAGAAATAAAGTTCAGTACATCTTCAGGAGATGATGACAGAAGACATACTGTATTAGAAAGTCATGATAAAGACAGTAAGTGTGATGGGACCAAATTTGAACTGTCAAATTAATTTGGCCCTAATCTTTGTTAGTGATAAAATTCCTTTTTTTTTTCTTGATGGAAGTGGATAGGGGATGCAATTGCAAAGGCATATTCTAGGAAATTTAACCCAGAAAGCATCACATGAAAACACCCCAAATTTTATTATCTATTCAGCAGATTATATCAATGTTTAAAATTGAAAGTAAGTGGTATCACATACCTATAATGGCAGTACCTGGCAGGCGGAGGCAGGAAGATCGGGAGTTCAAGTTCATCCTCAACTATTTAGTAAGTTGGAAAAATACCTGAGCTATAAAAGACCCTGTCTCAGTTTTTTAAAACTAAACTAAACAACAAACAAAAAAGCAAGCTGGATATGGTGGCACATGCCTTCAATCCCAGCACTAGGGGAACAGATGGAGGGGGATTTCTATGAGTTGGAGGCCAGCCAGGGCTTCGTAGTGAGATCCTGTCTCAAAAACAAATGACAAAAAGTAGCTCGACGAAAAGCCCCAAAATAAAAAGTAAAACTCAGGGATTTTAGAAATGGATGACCCCTTGTATGATTAAGGGCTATAAATAAATCTCCTAACTCAAGAATAAGATTAAATAGAAGGCTGTATTTTGAATAACTTGAACTTGGCTGAGCATTCACATTCCAATATGCTTACACACATGTCACCGAGTTACTGAACTGTTTTATTTTTTTCTTAGTGGAAATGGACTTAATCTCATTGTCTCTTCCTTGTAGATGAGCCTCACATGCAAAGTAACAGCTCATATGTGCTGCTGGAACCCCTGACTTTGATGTCATTAGCAGTATCTCATACATGCATGCTTAATGGCATGTTAGTGCTAGTTTAATCTATGAAATATGAAGGAAATGAGAAAATTCCTAAAACAAACATAAAATGGGTGCTCTTTATTGTATGCAAGTTGATTTTATACAAATTCTGAACCCGAAAAACCCTTGGGAGAAGGAATATGGGTCTTGACCAAGTTGTGTGATGATTAGCAAGCCTCGAGATGCTGCCCTCTGACATCGTAAGAAAGTTGTATTCATTTATCACGTTCCAAGCATAAGCTAGGCTTCTGGCAAATTAGACCCAACCACTTTGTTTTACATTCACTTTCAGGGGGTGGGTGAACCCACCTTGGGATTCTCAATTCCCTTTGAAACGCCTCCATTCTGGAACAAGTTATGCTCTATGAAGGGCTCCGAGTGTCAGGAATTCTGGGGTGTATGCCATGTTCTAAGCGCCTTCACCTGGGCTTGTAATGGTTCGCTACAGAAACAAAGTGTCCCTTTGCTGGAGCTGGCGCTACTAGTTTCTCCCCTCTCTTATCCTCTGGCTGGCCCTCTCCCGCGGCGGGCCTTCCCCATTGGCCAGCCAAACACAACCGACTGTATCAGCCAATGGGAGCCACCCTCTTGAACATTCAGAGGGTGGGTGCTCGTGGTGTGATGAAGGGAGGCTGGCGCCTGGTACGCGCCCCGCTACATCTGGCAAGTCTTTGACAGAAACTGTAACACCCCTTTACACACTCACACCCATGCCCTGTGTCTGCCCCCTTTCAGCTGCGTGGGGGACCTCCACAAGTCACTGCGTGTCCTGGTGGCCTGTCAGTGCCCTCCCCAATTCCTTAAGCCCCAAAGTGCACCTGCTCACTCAGTAAGACTGAACACCTCTTTATCCTAAGACTTGCGGGAGGCAGGGAACCACAGCGGCACAGCTGTCAGCTGTTGTGAAGATGAAAGAGGTACACCAGATCCCCACCTCCCAGTGCTGCATCCGACCCGAAGCTCCCTAGTGACGCCTTAGGTTACAGTTCTCTTTGTCTTCCCCAACTGTGATCACTGCCCACTGACCCTATGCGCTCCAAGTTAAGTGGGGGTGGGAAGCCTGATTCCCATTATAGAACTGGAGACAAGAACGAACGGATATTCTGGGGCACTCTCCCCATCCCTTCCCTGTTCTGCTTAGACTTCTCCTTCCAGTGTGTCCCTGGGGTCCAGACAGGGGAGGGTCTAGGCGAAGGCGCGGCACAGCCTGAGCCTGCAGTCCTGAAGCTCATACAGAGGCAGAAGGAGGGGGCTCAAGGCCGGCCGCTTCTCCATTTCTTCTCTCTCAAGCTTTTGTGTCTGTGCCTTGGAACTGCAAGGAGGGTGCACTGGGAAAGGAGGAGGGGTGCCTAGGGTGAGAGCACCCCCTTAAAGCGCGCGCATACACGTTGCCGGCGCACGCACACACAGGCGGACACACACTTCAGACACGCACACGCGCGCGCACTGACACACACGCACACACACGCAACAAAGCTCTCTCGCCTTGAGCGCACTAACGTGGCCGCTTTCTTTGTGTGGAGCCCTCAAGTGGGGTTGGGACCCCGGTCCTGTCCCGGGGAGATGGCGCAGCCCATCTTGGGCCATGGGAGCCTACAGCCCACCTCAGCTGCTGGCTTAGCATCGCTAGAGCTGGATTCATCGATGGACCAGTATGTGCAGATTCGTATCTTCAAAATCATCGTGATTGGGGACTCCAACGTGGGCAAGACCTGCCTGACCTTCCGCTTCTGTGGTGGTACTTTCCCAGACAAGACTGAGGCCACTATCGGTGTGGACTTCAGGGAGAAGACGGTGGAAATCGAGGGCGAGAAGATCAAGGTGATCCAGCTGGTCAGGTCCGGGAAGGGAGGGACCTGGGAGGGGGTTTTCGCCTAAGGTATAGCTCTAGTGATAATAAATGTCTAGCTTTGGCTGTGTCGCCACCTGCCGAGCTCAAAACCCTGGCCACATCCTCACCCCTTTTAGCTTCTTTCAGGGGCCCCATCCGCACCTAACCCATTTTTTTTTTCTGGCAACCCAAAGTGATTGCAATCTTACCCTTTACCCTCGCCCTACAGCTCCTGCCTGGAAAAGCAGGTTTGGAATTGTCCTCGACCCTGATTGGGAGAGACACTCCTGAACACGGGAAGGCCTGAGACATCTTCTGGTGCTAGTCTTGTGGGATGGATCTCAAAGCACTTTACACATCTTGAGGTCTTTTCTACCTCCTGGGTGCCAATAGGTTACAGAAAAAAAAAAAATCTTGGCTAAGCTCTGTGACATTAGGAAGGCTGGGAATTCATGGAGCATGAAAACTGCTTTATTTTAAATTATAGTTTACACTTAAGATTAGGGCTGAGTTGGAAAGGGGTGGAGGGGAAAGATGGTTTAAAAAGCCATGAACCCTTTTAAAGATTGAGACAGAGCCATCCATGGCTCTTCATAATCACCAAAGCTTGTTCTTTGGGGACAGTCCTCTCTAATGCTTGTTTCTGTGCTTGCTTTGGGGAACCTAATGAACGAAGTGCCCATTACTCATTCTGCCGGCATTGTCTTCAGAAGGCCTATTGGGAAAATATAGAACAACTTATCTGAGGGCCAGGGGAAGTGCTTTGATTCTCTCCCCATAGTTTATTAAGTAGGTCAAACAAAAATATTTTGTGTGTTCATTTAGTGCAGTAAAAGTAGAAACTCCGTAAGACAGGAATATGTCAATGTGCTGGGAGGGGGTGGAAGTGAGGTATGGCAAGGACAGCTTTGTGTGCTATGGAAATCTTCTAAGAAAGCACCAGAGATGTTAAATACTAATTCCTCTCGACTCATGGCTGGCCTTTGCTTGAGCCTCTTGGTGGACCCCAGGGAGGGCCAAAGGTGAAGGTAAACTTCATGCTGGTCTAACCACTGAAGTAGCCACATGCTCTGTCCTGTCTTCTAAGTGAAGTGGAATGAAGAACTGGGGACCTGGAAGCACTGATGAGACATCCCAAACTGTGCAAGATTTCTTGATGATTAAAATGATTGCATTTTAAAATGGCTTCAGAAAACAAGCCAAGACATAGCACTTCAGGAAGACTGGTAGAAAATAAGGAAGAGCCTCCAGGTTGGGGAGATAGTCCGTTCTTTTGAACTGCTGATCTTTTTTGCTTCTTCCACTTCTGAGGAGAGGAAGATTGCTGCATGTGCTTTTCAAATCAATGCAGGTATCTGTCGCTATCTTTTCCAAGGACTCTCATGGTGAATGCTCGCACAAGTCAGGGCTTCTTCCTCTATGGTGTCTAGTTCCTTTAATGCATGGCTATCAGACCCTGGAAAGTCTAAGACATGGGTTTTTTTTTTGGCCAAAGTAGAAATAAATCAATGGATGCATTTTGAAACACCTTCAAAATAATTCATGTTTAATGGTGTCATTTATTTAAAATCAAGTGTTATGATGAGCTAAAGAGTTCCCTGAACTTACAGGTCAGGGGAAAGTGGTAAAGCCACCTGTAATCTGAATGGTGGGAAACAGGAAGCATGTGGGGGTCTAGGGGGAAGAAGGATGAAGGGGGTAGATGAGGGAGAAGAAATGAGGGGTGGGAGGTGGAGTCATTGCCCAGTGGCCTTGGGGAGGGTTTTTAACCATTCTTCCCCTCCTGTCACCCCTGTATTTAGACAAACTGGGTTTCAGAGTCTCTGCCAAATATCCCAGACTTTTTTCCCAGAGGGCAGAGCCTGTGACAATGTGACTCACTAGAAACAGAGATCAGCACAACACCACGTGGAGATAAGTGCTTAATATGGACTTTTGGGGGAAGATGATATTTTCAAGAGGACAGAGTCTTATAACACAGTTCAAGGAGGAACCTCTGAGGACAGATTCAGCAAGAACCCTCAGTGGAGTGTGAGGCCTGGGAGATGGTGAACCTGATCCCTTGTAAGCCATTGTAAAACCATTGGCAACACTGGCAGGTGAGGGATCAGTGTGTCTGGAGGATGGCAGAGCATGGCAACTGGCAGGAGATCCAGGAAGGAGTAGATTGTGCCCCCTATTTTCACTGCTTATAAGGAACAAGTGCCACAACCTGGTTTGAAGATGACTGTGAAACTTAGTTACCCTTTGGGGGAGTGCAGTGTGGTAGGCCGAGGTAGCTCTAGAGATCAGCCAGAAATAGTAGGCTGTCAGATTATAAAATGTATTATAAAATAGAAGCCCTGGAAGGGGAGTGGTAGAGACCCCTCAACTGGATTTTCTCAGTTCTAGAATAGTTTATGACCTCTCCTAGGCTTGCCCCCTTGTGTCCCAGGGGTGCCATACATGATAAACCTCTGCTGGGGATGCCTGATCGGCCATATTCAGAGCTACATCTTCCTTAGGAGACTCAAGTCCCACTTGTTTTCTCCAATCATTATGTCTCCACCTTAGAACATTTACAGTCCAATGTTCCCTGGTTAACACATACTCAAGAAACCTATGGGAGGGGGATAGAGAGGTAACTCAGTAAATCAGAGGTTAAGAACACTAACAAGTGTTCTAAGACCTGGGTTCAATCCTCAGCACCCACACAATGACTCATAATCATCCATAACGTAGTTTCAGGGAATGAAGCAGCTACATGTTTACAACAAAACACTCGTGCACATAGAATAAATCTAAAATAAAATAGAAATGAAATGTCTCTAATAATTAGGAAATGATAATTGAAAACTTCTATACATTGGGGCTGCAGAGGCAGATAAGGGGTTAAAAGTCCTCTTTTAGAGGACTCTGTAATTCCAGCTCTAGAGATACCCGATGCCTCTGGCCTCTGCAGATTCATTCATTTATGTGCACATACTTTTACATAATTACAAATAAAAATAAATCTAAACTAAACAAAAAACTTGTTTATTGACTAAACAAAGTCCATGTTAGTCATTTTATGTCATACTTGATACAGCAACCCTAGGAATTAAGATTTTAAAATATTTTTAATTTTAAAAAGCTATATGGTGTGTGTGTGTGTGTGTGTGTGTGTGTGTGTGTGTGTGTGTGTGTGTGTGAAGTTGCATGTTTTTCCCAGTGTACATGTGGAGGTAGGGGACAGCTTGTGGAACCAGTTCTTTCTTTTCACCCTGTGAGTTTCAGGAATGGAAGTCAGGTCACTGGGCTGGGTGCCAGGTGCTGAACCATCTTGCCAGATAAAGAGACTGAGTTTGAGTCAGATGAAATAGCTTGCCCACAGGCACAGGGATCTTTTTTGATAGCTAGGGTTTCCACTGAGGTCTAGAACCCATGTTCTTCACATTAAACTCTACTGCAGAAGGTAATATCTAGATTGGGAATGATGATAGACTACCCAGCAGGCAGTCTTACTGTGTACAGGCAAGGAACTCAAGTCTATGGCCCAAGGGCCCAGGAACCTTTAAGTTGTCATCTTCAGGTTTGGGGGTATAGTTCAGTAGTAGAGTGTGTGTTTAGTATATATCCCCAGTACTACTAAATAACAAATAAATAAAAATTCAAGTGATAAATCTGTTTTGCTTGCATGCAAGACACTTAACAGAGTACTTGGAGTTTGCTTTTCAAACCTTGGCTGTCTCAGTTTGGGCATGAGAATTACTGGTGTCCAGAGCTAAAAAGATCTGAGAAAAAAGTCTCTAATCCAAACTCCTCATGTTATGGGTAGGGAACCAGAACTCAGAGAGAGAAAATAACTGACGTTAGATTAAACAAAAATCAAGTGTACAATGAAGGCCTATTAATCCCTTTTCCTCTCTTTCTGGGTTTCCCACTGCTGGGCTTAGAAGAGTACATAAGCCCTAAGTCCATTTAACATAGAAGGTTATCTGTGCAAACAACATGGAGGGGCATGACCCAGGAGAGCTGGCAGCTTATCCTGATCAATCTAGGAGAGATGGAGACATCTTCCAACTCCCAAAGGAAAGGAGGAGTTTCTCTTAATAAGCAGTATGCATTATGTATGTGTCACCTACAAGTTTAGCTAAATAATATTGTGTCTGTCTTGGGCTAAAAGCATCTTAAGCCAATGAACAGGGCTGGGGGTGGGTAGGCATTGCTGGACCATTTTTTGCAGTAAAATATCTAGAAAGCAGCCCTTCTTTCTAGCTTGGGTACTCCTAGAGGCTGAGCACCACCACAGTGGGTCAGCCATGGCTATAGGCAGGCATGACTCAGATGCAGAGTTCTCCCCCTCTGCTGATCACTGGGGAAAACACCTTCCTGTGTTACATTACTAAGTGCAAGGGGGCTGAGCTCAGTGACTCTTACAAGCTGCCTGCAGTCAGAATGACATCATGTCTTCTGTGGGGGCTTGTGCGCTTCCATCTCCTGTCAGATAACTTCATGCTTAATTATCCATCACTGGTTGTGTCCCTTGTTGCCTCCTTATCTTTCTCTCCCTCTTCCTTCCACTCCTCCTCCCCTTTTACTTTTCTCCCTTCCCCAGTGTGTGTGTGTGTGTGTGTGTGTGTGTGTGTGTGTGTGTGTACACGCACACTCTCCTGCCTGCTTGTCTTTGTCCTTTTCATTGCCATATGTATCAGTTTTGTGTATGTGTGTATCTTAGATACATATAGGACAGTACAGCTAGTTAATAAACTGAATTCTTTCAGCCCAGTGGTGGTGGTGTACACCTTTAATCCCAGCACTCAGGAAGCAGAGGCAGGCAGAACTCTGTGAGTCTGAGGCCAACCTAGTTCCAGGACAGCTTGGCTGCACAAAAAGACCCTGTCTCAAAAATGAAAGAAAGAGGGCTGGAGAGATGGGCGAGTGGTTAAGAGCACTGACTGCTCTTCCAGAGGACCGGGGTTCAATTCCCAGCACCCACATGACAGCTCACAACTGTCTACAGTTCCAGTTCCCAGTTCCAGGCAAACACCAAGGCAAATAAATAAAAGTTTAAGAAAAAAATGAAAGGAAGGGAGGAAGAAAGAAAGTCCTTTTAAAATTTTTCCATTATCCATGGGAATATCCACCAAAGGTTGCAAATAGTCTTCTTTTTTTTTTTCATGTTTGCCTTCTGTCATTGGCCTCCAACAAAGGAACATTTACTGCCCATTGATAGAATGATGCCAGATATATCTCCTAGATAAAAAATTACCCTGGTCAGCTAAGAGTGTGTGTAGGGGGTGGAGGGCGTGCTGAAGCAGATTCAGGCAGGGATGTGGCCGCTCTCCACCCCATGCCCCTCAACCTTTGCTCATCACCCCATTAATCTAGGTCTATCCAAGCCTACTCAGGACAAGATAGTTTCTCTTTCTCCCTGCCTTTTCCCACTGGCTGCCCTTGTTTTGTTTCAGCTTCTAGAGCCAAGCTTTCCAGAGTCAGGAACACTAGATCCGAGGCATGGTACTAAAGGGTGGTGTGCTGTCTGAGACAAGGATAACAGCTAATATTCATTGAGCACTTCTCATCTTACAAAACTGTCTTCTCGTTTATCATCTCAGTGGATCGTCCTAGCAACTACAGAGAAGCTCAAGTTTCCACTCTAGAGATGTGGAAAGTAAGGATCCCTTAAAGAATATTCACATACTCAGCTGCTAAGTAGAAGGCAGAATGCTGTTTGTTCAGCTGCACCTACTCTGTCAGCTGCCCATGTCATGCCTCAGAGGAAGAAAGAATGTGCACAGTTGGCCCTCTGTACTCAAGGAGTACAACTAGTTGAGAATAAATTATTTAGAAAAAAACTAGGAACTGGGGTATAACTCTGTTAGTGAAGTGCTGGCCTTGTAAGTATGGGGCCCTGAGTTCAATCCCAGTAACACATAATCCTGGCCCAGTGAGGTATGCCTGAAACTCTAGCACTCAGGGAATACAAATAGAAAAAATAGAAATTCAAGATCATCTTTGGCTACATAGGGAGTTTGAGGCAGCCAGCCTGATCTATATGAGAACTTGTGTGTGCTTGCACGCGCACTTGCCCACACACGTGAGCACATACATCCACCAAAACATAAACGGACTTTTAATAATTCCCTAAACAATATATATATTACACCAAGTATTTTTGATCATTTGCATTGTGTCAAATATTATAAGAGATAATTTAAATCATGTAAAAGGAAGTGTCCAGGGTAATATGTAAACAGTACACTGTTTTACAAAGAGCATTTGAGCTTCCATGATTTGGGCATTGGGGGGAGGGTTTGGAATCTGTATTAGGTAGTGTCATGCATATCCAAAGAATGCCAGCAAGACATACCAGATGAGGATGCTGAAATAAAGGACAACTAGCATGTAATTTGGGAAGAAATTTGCATTCCAGTTGGTTTGACTGCACTGTACCCTACTGGCCCTCTGAGAGTGAGGAGAATCTTAGGCATGTATAGCTAAGGGACAGGCCTCAATCATGTCCACTGGGGAGGTAAGAGGAGAGGAAGCATCTCTTTTTACTCCCAGGCAAGGATGATAGGACTATAGGATTGCTGAGAACAGGAAAACCACATCCCTAGATGCAGAGAGCCCATTCCATGCATTCGGTGAGCCTGACTGATGCACCCACTAGTTATTCTATTTTCTGCTGGGAGTAGCTTGCTTCTGGGCTTATGTCTCAGCACAAGCAGGGGTGCAAAAACTTTGGATGTGGTTTATGTAGAGCTAGAACTGGAGCAGTAACTATCCCTGAACTCCCAAGCCTCTAGATGAAAGCGTCAAGATTTTCTTTATAGCTTCGGGAAGGCAGAGGAGAGCTCCAGCAGGGGGGCTCTCCCTACACTTCTGGCAACTTGGGTGGTGTACACAATTAGGAAGCCAAGAAAAACCCAAACAGCCAACCTTCCTCAGTTCAAACACCTCACACATTCCCACCCGTGTTCCTGCAGGTATTTTTAGAATCCTGAGCTCATGGTGTTAAAGCATCTGCCACATGACTGAGGGCCAACAGGGATTCAGCTTCACTCAGAGGCAGAGTTAAGACTACTGGAGAGTGGGGGTGGGAAGTGGAGATCTGGAGCCAAGTGGAAATGATATTCCTGTACTAGGCCTGTTTTCTTCCCCCTGACCTCCATCCCTCTCCTCATCTGCCTCTCTTTCTTTCTCTTCAGAGTGTCAGAGACATAGAAGGGATAAAAATCATCTTTTTGTGGTCTCTGCTTACAGAAACAAAAAAAAAGGCTTTGAAGATTTTTGATTTTGTGTGTAACCAAAGTCGGATGCTTTCTCTGAAATGGCTTTGGCAGATATCTGAGCTGTCTGACTGCTGGCAGTTCTAGTGGCACAGGCCAACGCTACTTTTGATGACCACCATCTCAATGATGTACAATCCAAAGCTGAAAAACACTGCCTACAGTTTCTCCAGCAAGAGACCAGTAGCACTAATGGAACAGAGAACACACAAATGCATTCTAAATGCTGTGATGCTGACCCAAGTGCAATCAAAATTCTTAAGAAAAGAGAACTGGAGTGAAGTTAGAAAAGATTTGCATATGGAAAGGCTGGAGAGGTGGCTCAGTGCCTAAGAGAATTGGCTACTCTTCCACAGGTCTGGGGTTCCATTCCCAGCAACCTTGTAGTGACTGATAGCCATCTGCAATTCTGGTTCCAGAAGATCTGCTGGTCCCTTCTAGCCTCTGCAGGCACTGTATGCATGTGGTACACAGGCATAAATGCACACAAAACATCCATACACATAAAATAGAAATAATAAAATAATAAATCTTTAAAAAAATTTTTTTAAAAAGATTTGAAGCAAGCACAGAGGCTCATGCCTTTAATGCCAGCACTTGGGACACAGATGCAGGTGGATCTATGAGAGTTCAAGGCCAGTTTGATTTAAATAGTGTGTTTCAGGACAGCCAGGAATAAATCGAGAGATCCTGTCTCAAAAAAGTCCTCCTTCCCTAAAGAAAGATTTGAGGATGAAGGTAGAGGCATAAGCTGAGTCTTCAAGAATGGATGAGATTGGGATCAGGATACACTGTGAAAGGGTAGGCCACAGTCACAGAGAAAGATGTGGCTGAGTATCTTGAACCTAGGTAGGAGACAGACTTAATATTTCTATTTGATACCATATGCATTAGAGGGCTACCATAATTTCCTGAAGAAGATGACATACAAGCAGGGATGTAGGTGGCTAATGTGACAGGGGCATTCAGGGGCCAATGGAGTGGAGACATCCAGAAACCAAATGACTGCTGTCATTTAGAAACAGGGAGAGCATAACCTGACCAGGGTCTGTGAGAATGTAAATGGAAACTGAGGCTGGTAGTTAACATCAGCAACCCCAACACTGGGAGGCTGAGACAGAAGGACTGAGGCCAGGCCAGGCAGAAGTGAACTTTACTAAAAGGTCCTGGAGGATAATGAAGGAGAGCCAGGACAATGGAAACTGATGTTCAGAAAGAATGATGCTCTTATAAGCACCATATAATGATGCTCAGCAAAGAGATTCAATTATGTTTCATGGATTATACTCACTGACTGTTGATTCCAACTTAAGACTATAGACTTCATTTGAAGAGTCACAGTCATCAAGTCAGTGGCCATAACAAAATTTTGTTTGACAACTGAGAATTTCATAAGGTCTTGAGATTATCATTTTGAGCATAAATATCTGTTGTCCCAGACACTGAACATATCACAGAAAATAAAATTGGTCTTGAATATATGTTGACTCCCAGAGTATCCCTGCCCCCCTACCCTGGGAATTATGTCTGTGCATATGTTACTGATACCAGATTTTTCTCTTCATAAATTGGCCTTTATCCCAAAAGCCAAGATGCAGAAGAAAAATAGAGTGAATTAAATTATCTTTTACATAACAAAGAAGTGAGTTTAAAAATAAATTGAAAAACAAGCATGGTAGCTCTAGCATGGAATTCCAGCATCAGGGTGGCAGAGACAGAAGGATCATGAATTTGGAGTCAGCCTGGGCTACATAATGAGATCTCATTTAAATAAACAAATAAACAAAGCAAAATGTTGAGGGTTTTTTGTTTGTTTTTCTAGACAGTTTTTTTTTCTGTGTTCCCTGGCTGTCTGGAACTCGTGCTGAGGAGCAGGCTGGCTTTGAACTCACAGATATCTGCATGCCCTTGCCTCCTGAGTGCTGGGATTAAAGCCGTGCACCTGACAATGGTGATATTTTTAATACTAGTTTTGCTTTTCTTTTTTAAAAAAAAATTATTTATTTATTTATTTATTTATTATGTATATGGTATACAGAAGAGGGCACCAGATACAGATGGTTATGAGCCACCGTGTGGTTGCTGGGAATTGAACTCAGGACCTCTGGAAGAACAGTCAGTGCTTTTAACCTCTGAGCCATCTCTCCAGCTCCCTAGTTTTGCTTTTCTGATGGGAGTAAAGCAGGCTCTCATATAGCCCAGGCTGGCTTCCAACTTGCTGTATCTGGCCTAACTCACCTTAGTTTTTCTAATCTTGTAATACAAAGTTAGTTAAGAAGGTACATTCCTATAACTTCAGAGCTCAGGAAGGTGAGGCAGAAGGATCACTAGTTTGAGGCCAGCTTGACTATATATATATATGTTAAGACTCATCTCAAAACAACAATGATAATAAAGAAAATACTACAATATAACATGTATTTTAAACCAGAAAATTTTGGAAAGAGAATAAATATTGCATATATTCAACTAGCCATTAACATTCTGGTATATACAATTCTAGACTTTCCTACAAATATGTTTTGTGTTTACTGTTTTTTAAAATTGAGATTATATCATATGAAACAATATTTGAGACCAATTAAAAATTATACATTCCAGCCCTGAAAAATTTTATATGTTCTCTCTCTTTTTCACTTTTTTCCTCTGGTCTGTTAAGACAGGATTCTTTTTCCATGTAGCTCAAACAGGTCTCAAACTCACAGATTCTTTTGCCTTACCCTTGAGTGCTGGAATTGCAGGTGTAAAATGTTGCACATATAACTTTTAGTGTGTGTGTGTGTGTGTGTGTGTGTGTGTGCTATTCCTCTCGGAGTGAATTTTTTTTTCCTTTAGTAAAAATAACACTATGATCAAGATCTTTTCACAGAACTTGAGAGCATCTTTTCAATGTCTTTAGTAGGATTACAGGTCTTAAGAATTGTGAACATTTTTAAGATTATTGATAAAATTGTCACATTTTCCTCCAGAAAATTTAACCAATCTGTGTACTATTTTTATTGTTTTAAAAGATTCATTGTTTTATGTGTATGAGTGTTTTCCTTGCATCACTGTGTGCATGCCTGGTGCTAGTCAAGGTCAGAAGAGGGCATCCAATCCCCTGGGATGGTAGTTACAGGCATAGATGCTGGAAATCAAACTTGGATCCTCTGCAACAAGTGCAGATTAACAACTGAGCCAACTCTCCAGTCCTTGTGCACTATTTTAAAACTACAATCCTTAGATTTTTTCAACTCTACATTTCTATGCAGCAATTTTAAGAAAAATACTTAGCAAACTCTAACACTTCTCTCTGAGCTTTGATAGGTCCATTCTGCTAATCTGTCAAGAACTACTTGCTGTATCAGGATTTGTAATCTTGTTTTCTAGTGCTTTAAGACTATGCCATTTCTCATCAGCTGGTGTTTCCTTTTCTGACTTCACATATGGGTTTTTGTTGCAGGTTCAGGTGTGGGACACTGCAGGACAGGAACGCTTCCGTAAAAGCATGGTCGAACACTATTACCGAAATGTGCATGCTGTGGTCTTTGTCTATGACGTCACCAAGATGACCTCCTTCACCAACTTAAAAATGTGGATCCAAGAATGCAATGGGCATGCTGTGCCCCCACTAGTCCCAAAGGTGCTTGTGGGTAACAAGTGTGACTTGAGGGAACAGATCCAGGTACCCTCCAACTTAGCCCTGAAATTTGCTGATGCCCACAACATGCTCTTGTTTGAGACATCAGCCAAGGACCCCAAGGAAAGCCAGAACGTGGAGTCAATTTTCATGTGCCTGGCTTGCCGACTGAAGGCCCAGAAGTCCCTATTGTATCGTGATGCTGAGAGGCAGCAAGGCAAGGTGCAGAAACTGGAGTTCCCACAGGAAGCTAACAGTAAAGCTTCCTGTCCTTGTTGAAACCAAATGATGTAAATACAAAAAATTAGCACTGAAGTTTTTTCTTTCCTTTTTTTCCTGTGCCTGCATAATGCTGACACCTGCTTGTTTCCATACAAACTGATAGCAAAATAAAATTTGTACAGATTATCACATGCCTTTAAGTCTTGCTTTCTTCCAGGAAGACATTTTTTTTTATGTTTGGAGTCCTGAGTATAGAAGCTAGGGCCTTGCATCTGATAATAAAAAGCTCCATCATTGGGCTGCATCCCTAGCCACAAGAAGTTTGTATATAGCCACAAGTTTCTGCCCCACCAGAAACTCTCAAATACCTGGCAGTCACTTCACAAATACTTAACTTGGAGGCTTAATATTATAGTAACTGCTGGGCCAGTAACCCAAGCATATTACTAGCTAGCTCTTACTCTTAAATTAACCCATAATTCTTATCTATGTTTAGTCACGTGACCTGGTACCTTTTCTCAGTGCAGCATTCTCATCTTGCTTCCTCTTCCTCTGGCTAGTGTATGCTTCTTTGCCTTTCCTATTCCCAGCATTCTCTTAGTCTGGTTACCCTGCCTTTACTTCCTGCCTGGCTACTAGCCAATCAATGTTTTATTAAACCAATATGAGTGACAAATCTTTACAATGTACAAGAGCAATATTCCACAGCATTTGTATTTTTTTTAAGACAGGGTCTCACCATTCAGCTCTGGCTGTCTTAGAACTCACTCTATAGAGCAGGCTAGCCTCGTACACACAGAGATCCTCTTGCCTCTACCCCACCAAGTGCTGGGGTTAAAAGGTATGTGCCACTTTACCTGGCTCTGTGAAATCTTGAAAGGAGATGTGGACTTAACATTTCTTCCATTCCCTAGGTGTGTGTCTTGGATCTTTCCCTCCCCTTTTTCTAAAGTGTAAAAGTAGGTTGCATCGAAATTCCAGTTCTTTCGCAAAAATTCCATTCTTCACACATTTCATCTTGGGGAGTTGATGTTTGTTCCCTGTGGTCCCCTTCCCTTTCTTGGAGGAGGCAAGACTCAAGCTGACAAATAAATGTTATGCAAAATATGCCATGAAATATGTGTTACAGGAAGACACATCTCCTATGTTCAAAGGTCCCATGACCCAGTTATAGAATTTTGCAATTGTTTAGAAACAAGATTCAACAACAGAGGTCTGGAGAGATAGTTCAGTGTTTAAGAGTCTTTGCTGTTCTTGGAGAGGACCCAGGTTCAATTCCCAAACATGCATCATGGTTCACAACTGTCTGTAACTCCAATTTCAGGGGATTCAGTATCCCATTCTTACCTCTGTAGGCACATGGTGCACATATATACACACGCAGACAAAACACTCACACACATAAAACAAATCTTTAAAAAGTAAAATTAGACAGCAATGAGTACAAGGTTATGCTGTGATAATATATGTTGAGACTGCCCCCAGAAAAAAATAATTGAATTAATTTATTTTAAAATTTTAATTCATTTATTTGTATGTGGGGAGTGCATAAGCATGCCAGTATGTGTGTGGAGCTCACAGGATAGCCTGCCAGAATTGATTCTTCATATATGAGGTTCCAAGGATTTAACTCAGGTCATCAGGCTTGGCACAAGGGTCTTTACCCACCGAGCCATCTCAGGGCCGTCATAGTTTTTGTGTACAAGTCTACATTATGATTTTTTTGCTAATTTTATTTTGAAACATTTAATTTCTTTTGGTATTACTGTTTTAAAATTTTTTTTTGATTTATTTATTTATTATGCATACAGTTTTACAGAAGAGGGCGCCAGACCTCATCATAGATGGTTGTGAGCCACCATGTGGTTTTGCTGGGAATTGAACTCAGGACCTCTGGAAGAACAGTCAGTGCTCTTAACCTCTGAGCCATCTCTCCAGCCCCTGGTATTACTGTTATAAGGGGTGCTGAAGTAGAGGATGCCTTATTGTCAGGTGGAACCCTTTATTTTGGTGTTTGGACAGTCCAATAGTTGTTTTCTATACATCTGGCCCTTCATCTGACTGTAAATGTCTAGTAAAGGCACAACAGTTCCAAGCAGGTGTCATTGTTTGAAGATGCTCCTTTAATGGTCTTGCTGGAATCCTGCTATGAGACAGTCCTGAGATGACAGCCTCTGACTTCTTTCCTGTTAGGCCTATGCAGCTCTGCCCCCAGACAGCAAAATGTAACACATTCCAGAGGGCTTCTCATCCAAAGAAAGGTCCAGCTCACCTCCACAGTCTTTGGCCAAGACTAGTTGACCCAAGGCTCATCACAACCAACAGTATGCTTGTTTCTTGGCCTGGATCCTAGCCTTTAGTATTTTAGTTAGAGCTGGTTTTCTTGCCAGTTGTCCCTACCCAATGTCTTGCCTCTGCATCTTACCAAAAGATCTTGGTTTCTGTTGTTGGTTGATTTGATGACTAATGAGACTCTGGTTGGTATGTTTTTCCATGGTTGGCTACCTTACAACTGTGACTCAGACTGTACTTGTTTTCTCAGGAGCCTGTATCCAACATGAGGATGTGCTGTGGCCAAGGTCAGTGAGGTTAAGGACCATCAATCCTCAATTACTCAGAGTCCAGGGTCATATATTGATCTGAACAACACTGCCCAGGTCAAGGACAGAAAAGATCCTTAGTCCAGAAGAGCTGGATAAGTCCAGGAAAGGAACTTAAGCCCACTTGAGGTGGGGTGGGCACAGCCATGTACAAACAGCTTTCTAGAAAGCAAGGTTTACTTTCTGCCATGTTTATTAGCAAATGCCAGGAGAGGTAGAGTTTATTATCTCAAAACTCCTAAGGGCACAGAGTTGCTGCCTTCCTTCATAGATACCTTCCTCCACTGGTCATCCGTCATCATCTTCCTGGAAGTGTACTTGCTCCTTTTGGAAAAGCCATCTTAGGCTCTTGAACTACCTTTAAGTTTCTTGATGATGTCAGCACAATTTACACAGAGCAACCATGTGGGTTAAACTCTTATTTTAATTTCAAGTCCTTTGGCTCTCAATGCCCCTAAGGGCTGTGCAGGAGCACTAAGATTGATGAAATATCTCATTTGGGATTCTCTTGGATTAGTGGTTTTCAAATGCTGGTTCAAGCTAACTTCAGGATCTTAATTAGTTACAGTACAGCTTTCCAAACCACTTTATCTAGAAGCTTTAAAGTGGTGTTCAGGAATTGGAATTTTAAAAATGTCCACAGATAATTCTGTGGTGCCCCCATGTCTGTATGTATATAGCTTTCCCTAAGCTTCCTGACAAGCTCTAACAGCAGAAACTATCTTTCCTGAGCCACAGCATTAAAGCCAACTGTGTGAATAGGACATTCTGGGTTTTCAGGGAACTCAACCTGGTGAAGTGGATCCTTTCAGGCCCTAAGCAAGAAAAATGAAACTATTTTGGTCATATCCATTGTCCTTGGGCTGTTTGCCTGAAACTCGTAGGTAAGAGCCTCTTAACTTCAAGAGACTTGGGAAGACTAATCCTGAGTATAAATGCTTCCACACTGAGTGGCACTCTAGATGCAAGAGACAAACTTGACATTACAAGGAGGAATGCACGTCCACCACATGCCTCCTGCTGGCGAAGTTAGTGAAGGCAGAAAAGTGGTTTTCTTTAAAAAACATTTTTTTTTTTAAAAAAAAAATTGTATTTTACTGATATCTTAAAATTTGCAGGCAAATGGATGGATTTGGAGAATATCCTCCTGAGCAAGGTATCACAAACCCAGAAAGAGAAGCAGGGGATGTACTCACTCATTAGTGGACTTTAAACAAACAAACAAAAAAGATGTCACTGTACACAAGAGCTCAAGGCTAGATCATAGCTAAATGACACAGTGCCTCACTTCTGCATTGATGACCTCTGGCAGGGGTGTGGGTGAGGAAGGACTTGTTTTCTTTAAGGATCTGGCCACAGGGAGTTTAATTATGCTCCAGTAAGCAAATGAGCAGCACGAATGGGCGTTTTTGTAAAAGGGGAGATTGTAAGAGTGGGTATAAACTGAGAGGACTGATAAGTGAGTTTGATGGGGTGCATGATGTAAAATCCCATACTTTATAGGGAAGCTTTAGATGAACAATCTGGAGACCCCCCACATTGTTCCCAACTCTGTTACTGACAAGAATATACGGATTTGAATAAATTGTTTAGTCTCCCTGGCCCCTAGGTTGCTTGTTTATAAAATAAGAAAATAGGACTACAACAAATGTCTCATAATAGAAAAAATTATTTTACATACGGACCACAGTTTCCCTTCCCTCCTCTCCTCCAAGTCCACCCCCACTTTCCATCTACCTCCTCCTCTTCCACTCCTCCTCCATCCCTATTCAAAAAGGGTAAGGCCTCCCACCAGCTTGAACAAAACAAGGCACATCAGTTGAGGCAGGATCCAGCTCCCCTCTTTGCATCAAGGCTGAGCAAGGTAATCAATCCAACAGGGGGCCAGGTCGTGATCTTATTGCTAGAAGCCTTACAAAGAGACAAAACTATACACTGTCATATACATGCAGAGGGCCTAGGTTGGTCCCATGGAAGCTCCCTAACTGTTGTTGGTCCAGAGCCCATGAGCTCCTATGAGCTCAGATCAGCTGTCTCTGTGGGTTCCTACGTCATGATCACCCTGGCTTGTACAATCCCTCCTCCTTTTCTTTTTTAAAAAATTTTTATTTTTATTTTATGTGCATTGGTGTTTTGCCTGCATGTATGTCTGTGTGAAGGTATCAGATACCCTGGGACTGGAGTTACAGAAAGTTGTGAGCTGTCATGTGGGTGCTGAGGAATTGAACCTGGGTTCTCTGAAAGAGCAGTACATACTGAATCATCTCTCCAGCCCCTCTCCCTTTCTTCAGCAAGACTTCCTGAGCTCCAGCCCTGTACTTGGCTGTAGATCTGTGTCTGCTTCCATCAGCTACTGGATAGAGCATCTCTGATGACAGTACATGACTACAGTAAATAACTAGTTCAAGCACTCTCTTCACTATTGCTAGCAGTCTTAGCTGGGGTTGTTTTTGTGGATTCCTGGGCCTTTCCCTGGTTCCCCATTTCTCCCTAACTCCAAAATGTACCCCCCCAAGACATCTCTTCATTACTCTCCCTGTACATCCCACCTCCAACCCATTTCCTTAACCATCCTGCCCAACCCATATAGCCACTTGGAAGTCAATATGGTGGTTTCACAGAAAGTTGGGAATCAATCTAACACAAGACCTAGTTATACCACCCTTGGGCATATACCCAAAGGATGCTCAATCATACCACAAGGACATTTGCTCAGTTATGTTCATGGTAGTGTTATTTGTAATAGCCACAACCTGGAAGCAATCTAGATGCTCTTCAACTGAAGAATGGATAAAGAAAATGTGGTATATCTATACAATGGAGTACTATTCAGCTCTAAGAAAACAATGATATCATGAAATTTGCAGGCAAATGGAAGAACTAGAAAAAAATTATTCTGAGGTGACTCAGACCCAGAAAGAAAAATATGGCATGCACTCAGTCATAAGTGGATATTAGGAGTACAGGATAACCACTCTACAATCCACAGCCCCAGAGACGCTAGATAACAAAGAGGGCCCAAATAGGGATGCATAGATTTCCTTAGGAAGGGGAAATAGAAGAGATCTCCTGAGTAAACTAAGTGGGTGGTGGTGAGGGGAATGGAGGGATGAGTCTTGAGCAAGATGGTTTTCTGACAGGCACTGAATATTTCCTGAATGTTTGCCTAAGTAGCAGAAACAAATCCTGGCCCACCTCGGGCACTTAGACAGCAGGTGTTAGGATATCCTTACAAAAGGAAATGGCTGGAAGATACCCTGGCATTACTCCCTGTCAAATCACTAGGGCCTCACACTTCCTGGGGAAGCCTGCAAACCTGTTATGTTAAGAACTATAGTGGGGGCTGGAGAGGTGGCTCAGCAGTTAAGAGCACTGATTGTTCTTCCGGAGGACCTGAGTTCAATTCCCAGCATCCACATGGCAGCTAACAACTGTCTGTAATTCCAAGATCTGACATCCTTACACAGTTATACATGCAGGCAAAACACCAATTCACATAAAATAAAATCTTTTTTTTTTTTTTTAAAAAAAAAAAAAGAACTATAGTAGCAGAGTTGAAGAACAAAGATACATGAGAAGCACTTCACCTGAGAAGGGGGACAGACTCTGAAGACAGGTAAAGTAGCTAGTCCTGTTGTTTGGGGGCTTATTGATTGCCTTAAACCATGATTCAGCTTAACCAGAACAAGAAATGGAACTTTATGACTAGCTCTGACTCTGTGATTGATACTTATTTCTTCCCCAATAATTAAATAAGCATTGTGACTTTGTATTTAATTAGAGAACCAGAGGAAGTTTTAGGCACAATCATGATTAAGAAACCTGGTTTGCTTGAGTCTACCCACAAACCCCATATGGAAAGTAACATACTTCAAATAAAGGAATGCCAGGCAATGGTGGTGCATGCCTTTAATCCAAGCACTCAGGAAGCAGAGGCAGAGACAGAGGGATCTTTGAGTTCGAGACCAGCCAGGTCTACAGATCAAATTCCAGGGTAATCAGACCTACACAGAGAAACTTTGTCTCAAAAAGAAAAAAAAATAAAAATAAAAAGCAATATCAAATAAAGAGGAACTACCTCAAATACTGTCCTGTTTATTCTTCCAAGAACCTCACTGAATGGGAAAATATCAGACTAGATGATAATGAGATTAGCTCTATTCTTCTCTTTGTGTGGGTTCCTTAGCAAGATCAATGAATCCAATTAATACAAGAACTAATTAATAAGATTTTTTCAATTAATTTTACATGTACACCAAAAATTTCACAACACTGAATTCTGAAGAAATGATCAAAGCATGATGCATCATACTTTTCATTACTTTTACTGTAAAATAATAACATGGTGGTCTGTTATTTGGACCAGGGTAGTAAATTCTAGGGATGTCCTTACAGAGATAAAATAAGGTGGTGTAGTTGCTATTGGAAGATAAGGGTTATATCAGAGTTTGTCTACTCAAGTTCACTGAAGCCTTAACGACCAGTTCTCTTGTGACCAAGGCCATTTCCCAGCTTTGGTATGTGAAGGCCATCCCTCCTGAAAGAATCTTTACGTGTAGAAAACACAGCTCAAATGGTCCTTCTCTAAGTTACATATCCTTAAGTGATTTTAGCTTGAAATAATCTGGTTTATTTAGACCTGACACTTTTTTAGGATTAACTCTAGTTTTCAGTCTCTATGTTTCCCATCAAATTAATGACAGCTCTTAGATTGTTATTTTTGGCTTTTTGAATCAGTCTTGCTCTGTAGCTTAGGCTATCCAGGAACTCAATATGTAACAGCTCAGGCTGAAACTCTCAATTCTCCTGCCTCAGTCTCTTGGGTGCTAGGATGACAGGCATGCACTACCACATCTAAGTACTACATAATGGCTTTAGCATGGGCTGTCATGCTTAATCCTCACAATAGCCTCTGAGGCACATAATGAGCCAACTATTTTGCCTATGGCTACATGGCTGCCAAGTGTTGGAATAGGGTAGAAACCTGTTCTGTCTAACTTCACAGCCTGAAGCACAATGCATACTTTTCTTACCCCACTACATCTCAAACCTGAGAGGATGAAATGGTCTTGGGCCTAAAATTAATGGTCCCATCCATATCTGTATCATTTAGGATAAGCAGAATAGATAGGGATTAATACAGGATGCCAGAACTTGAGTTAGTTAAATCATCCTTAGAAAAGGCATAGAATCTATAGTTCATAGGCACATGAAGATCAAAATATCTTAGGAGAGAAGAGATTGGCAAAGGATGGAAAGTCTAAGAACTAGCTGTTTAGAACTATAGAGCTTTTAGAGAACTATTTTACAGACACTTCTTGCACCATTTAGGAAATGGGAAGATATGATCTGTAAGATTCTTTCCAGTTCACTGTTTCTATGAATAATAAAAATATTAGGCTCATGCGCTATTTTTATGAATATATGCATGCTAAGCTAACTAAAGATAATGAAGATTTAGGCCACTAGATTAGGATAACATGCTTGTCAACAAGTCAGAAGTCAGCTTTGATTAGTATAAATTTTCTGATTAAGAAAATGATTCAATGCAGTATGGCAGTTTCTCAGAAAATTGAGAATCAATCTCCCCAAGGACCCAGCAATACCACTTCTGGGTGTATACCCTAAAGATGCACAGTCACACTCCAAAGGCATTAGCAACTATGTTCATAGCAGCATTATTCGTAATAGCAAGAACCTGGAAACAACCTAGATGTCCCTCAACTTAAGAATGGATTAACAAACTGTGGTACATCTACACAATGGAGTACTACTCAGCAGTAAGAAAAAATGATATCCTAAAATTTGCAGACAAATGGATGGATTTGGAGAATATCACAAACTCAGAAAGATAAGCAGGGGATGTACTCACTCATTAGAGGACTCTAAACAAACAAACAAACAAACAAACAAACAAGAAAAAAGTAAAGCATGCCCAAGCTGCAAACCACAACCACTGAACAGCTTGGGATCAGAAACACCCTGGACTGACTCCTTGGATCCCACTCCCCCTGGAGGAACACCGGACTCACTCTTGAGAGAGGGGGGAGAAAATTGCATCTGCCAGGAGTGGAGACTGAACTAAGCAATATTGGGACAGTGGGAACATGGTACTGCCTGCTGCCTGGCCAGGGAGGGGATGGGGAGTTGTGGAGAAGAAAGAATGACCTGATGTGGTGGGAGGGGGAAGGGACCTTGAATAAGGATATACAGGGATGGAAAGTGTGACTTCTTTGTTCATAATAATAATAAAAGAATAAAAATAAATAATAAAATAATAAAAAAGAAAAAAAGAAAATGATTCAAGACTAGGTGTAGCTGTTTTATTTATTTTTTTATTATTTGGGGGACACTACTCAGCTTTCAAATAAATACACATACATTTATTCTTATGAATGCCTGGCCTTAGCTTGGCTTGTTTCTTGCCAGTTTTTCTAACTTAAATTATCTCATTTCTCTTAAATACATTTTGTCTCTGGGCCTTTTACCTTTATTCTAAATTGTTTCTTTCTTTCCTTCTTACTCCATGACTGGCTGTATGGCAGGCCTCTGGAATCCTCTCTTCCTCCGTTCCTTGATCCTCACTCCTCCTATTCACTCTCTTCCATAGATTTCTCCTCCTATTTATTCTCTCTTTCTGGTAGCCCCTTCTACCCTTCTCTCCTACCTAGCTATTGGCCATTCAGCTCTTTATTAGACCAAATGTTTTAGGTATGCAAATTAACACAGCTTTACAAAGTTAAACAAATGCAACATAAAAGAATACATCACATATCTGCATCATTAAGCAAATGTTCTACAGCATAAACAAATGTAACACTGCTGTGGGATAATGCTTTTGTACATTATAAAGATTTGTTGCTCATATTGGTTTAATAAAAACACCGACTGATCAAATACCTAGGCAGGACATACAGGCAGGACAATCAGATTAGGAGAATTTTGGGAAGCTGAAGAAAAGAGGAGCAGATGCCAATGAGAGTCAGAGAAAACGGGGTGAGAATGCTGTACTGAGCAAAAAGGTACCAAGCCATGTGGCTAAGCATAAATAGAAATATGGATTAACATAGAAGAGTTAGCAAGTAATAAGACTGATCCATAGACCAATCGGCTTGTAATTAATATAAATCGTTGTATGGTTATATGGGACTAAAAGGATGCAGGATTGTGGGACTGCAGGTCCAGACCCAGAAACTTCAGGCTACCTATCCCATCCTAAACTAATATTCCACAACAGCTAGGAATATAGCTCAGTTTGGCAGAGTGCTTGCCTAGACTTGTTTTAATTCCCAATACAGGGAATGGTGGCACATGCTTGTAATCTCCACACTCAGGAAGTAGAGGCAGTAGGATCTGAAGTTCAAGATCATCTTTGGCCAGGCATGGTGGCTCAGATCTTTAATCCCAGCATTCAGCAGACAGAGGCAGGCACAGTCTCTCTGAGTTCAAGGCCAGCCTAGTCTACATAGTGAGTCTCAGTACTGGTTTGTAGTAAGACTCTGTCCCAAAAATCAAACACACAAAACATTGTCTGCTAGTGGTAAGTCTGAGGCCAGTCTGAGGGCTGTGTGAGAATATGCTTCAACTTGGGGTATACCTCGGTGGTAGACTATTGTCTAGCATGCATGAAGTTCTAAGTTCCAACTCCAGCACCACCAAAAAACTCAACCAAACCCCCCAAACCTATCTCCCTGCCCCCGCAAATACCTTTAGTAGTAAAAAGAAAATCCTGATTTTCCTCAAATGAAGCAAATGGTATTTCTACCATGCAAATGTCAGTACTTCCTGATAATGAATGATATCTTCCAGAACCATGTTAACCTAGTTTTCTCATATATAAAATAGGGTTGTGAATCATTTGTTCAGGAATTTTGGAAGGTTCAAAAAGAAGTGAAGTGTAATTTTTGGTTAGATATTTATGTTTTACATATATACATTTATTGTTATTATTTTGAGACAGGGTCTCTCAATAAAGCCTTGGCTGGTTTGGAGCTTTCTATGTAGATCTGGCTGGCCTGAAACTCATAGAAATATACCTGCTTCTGCCTGAGTCTCTGGAGTGTGGGGATTCAAGGGTGTGCTCATGCCAACCTTGAATTCTTTTGAATGAAAATGGAAGGTTACACCATCTTTTCCCATTTAGTTTAAAAAGTAAGTGTGTTGAATTTATATTTCTTTTATTCAGAGGCACTTATAGGTTACTAAGAGATCTAGGCAAAATTTAAAAATTATTTCAAATTGTTTTTAGGGCATTTGAGCCAATCAATGAGCGACAACTGGTTAAACAGTATCCGTGTTTACTAATAATTACTTTGTTTAGAGGCTTTGAAGATTTGCTAAATAGTAATGTCTCATTTCAGGGCAAATGAGATGGCTCAGCCAGCAAAGGCCATCACTAAACTGAAGTTTGCTATCTAGAGGTCTGCTGTGGGATGGACTTACTTTCTTTCTTTCTTTCTTTCTTTCTTTCTTTTTTTAAAAAAAGATTTATTCATTTACTATGTATAATGTTCTGTCTGCATGTATGCCTGCAGCCAAAAGAGGATGCTAGATTTCATTATAGATGATTGTGAGCCACTATGTGGTTGCTGGGAATAGAACTCAGGACCTGTGAAAGAGCAGCCAGTGCTCTTAACCTCTGAGCCATCTCTCTAGCCTGGAGTGGTCTTTTCGTAAGCTGTGAATATGTGTCACTACCATAGGTTAATAAAAAAGATGTTTCCGCCCATGGCAAGACAGGAAATAGCCAAGTGGGAAATCTAAGAGAGATAAAGGGAGAAGAAAATCAGGGTCGGGACAGACGCTAAGAGCTGCTGGAAGAACAAGATGTAATAGAACAAAAGTAAAGCCACAAATCATGTGGCGATACATAGATTAATAGAAACAGGTTAATTGAAGATGAATGAGCTAGATAATAGTAAGTCTTGAGTCATAGACCAAAGGGTTTGTAATTAATATTAAGCCTTTGAATGATTATTTTATGAGCTGTTGTGAGGCCAGGCAGGGCAGAGAAAAGCCATTCTGTATACAGAACCCACATGGTAGAAGATCAGACACCCAACAATGTCTCTTGACTTAAACTTATGAGCTATGACATATGCACATCCATACACAGACACTTAATAAGTGGCTAAATAAATAAATAGATAAAACTAAACAAAACCCCTTTTTACTAGAACATGCTATAATGTATCTGATCAACTTTAAATCACTGAATAAAGAAATTGAAGAGGATATCAGAAAATAGAAAGCTGTCCCATGTTACTGGATAGGTAGGATCAACATAGTAAAAATGGCAATCTTACCAAAAGCAATCTACAGATTCAATGCACTTCCCATCAAAATCCCAACACAATTTTTTACATACCTTGAAAGAACAATACTCAATTTTATTTGGAATAACAGGAAACTCAAGATTGCCTAAACAATTTTTCTCAACAAAAGAACCTCAGGAGGTATCACTATCCCTGACTTCAAGTTATACTATAGAGCTACAGTATTAAAAACAGCCTGGTACTGGCATAAAAACAGACTTGTGGTTCAATGGAATTGAATTGAAGATCCCGACGTAAACCCAAAAACCTATGAACACCTGATCTTTGACATAGAGGCCCAAAATACTCAGTGGAAAAAAGATAATATTTTAAATAAATGGTGTCTGCATAGCTGGATGGTAGTGCATAGAAAAATGCAAATAGATCCAAGCCTATCACGCTGCACAAAACTCAAATCCAAGTGGATCAAAGACCTCAACATAAACCCAGCCACACTTAACTTGATAGAGAAGAAAGTGGGAAATACCCTCCAACGCATTGGCACAGGTGACCACTTCCTAAATATAACACCAGTGGCACAGACACTAAGATCAACAATCAATAAGTGGGATCTCCTGAAACTGAGAAGCTTCTGTAAAGCCAAGGATACAGTCAATGGGAAAAGATTTTCACCAACCCTACAAGTGACAGAGGACTGTCCTCTAAAATATACAGATAACTCAAGAAACTAGAGCCCCCAAACCCTTAAAAACCCAATTAAAAAATGGGGTGTGGTAAGAATGTTTTTTGTGTACTGTAAATAAAAAACTGTTTTGGTCTGTGTAGAGCACCATAAAAGTAAATAAAAAATCAGAACACAAACAGGTAGGAAGAAGGGTAGAGTTAGTCAGTCGCCCTCCGACCCCCAAAAAAACCAGACATATAGAGGTACCGGCCAGCCACGGGCTGGGAGCCACATGGCAAAAAGATTAATAAAAATAAGTTAATTTTAAAACAACTAACTAATAATAAACATAAGACATGGGCCAAACAATAAAAAATATATAAGTGTCTAATTCATTTCTTTTAAAAGACAAAAGCCGCGGACACACAAACCAAATTCCAAACCGCCGGTGCCATGGGGTTCAAAACTAAAAAGGGAATTCTCAGCAGAAGAATTACAAATGACTGAAAGGCACTTGAAAAAGTGCTTGCCATCTTTAGACATCAGAGAAATGCAAATCAAAATAACTTTGAGATACCACCTTACACCTGTCAGATTGGCTAAGATAAAAGACACAGATGACAGCCTATGCTGGAGAGGTTGTGGAGCAAGAGGAACACTCCTCCATTGTTGGTGGGAGTGTAACCTTGCTCAGCCACTCTGGAATGCAGTATGGCGGTTTCTCAGAAAACTGGGAATCAATCTCCCCAAAGATCCAACAATACCACTACTGGGCATATACCCTAAAGATCACGCACATTTACCTTCCAAAGGCATTAGCTCAACTATGTTCGTAGCAGCATTATTCATAACAGCAACCTGGAAACAACCTAGATGTCCTTCAACTGAAGAATGGATTAACAAACTGTGGTACATCTACACAATGGAGCACTACTCAGCAGTAAGAAAAAATGATATCCTAAAATTTGCAGGCAAATGGATGGATTTGGAGAACATCCTCCTGAGCGAGGTCTCACAAACACAGAAAGATAAACAGGGGATTACTCACTCATTGGTAGACTTTAAACAAAAAAAGCTTAGTATGTCCAAGCTGCAAACCACAACCACTGAACAGCTTGTGATCTGAAACACCTTGGACCCAAACCTTGGAGCCCATTCCCTCCAGAGGAACACGTGACCCAGTCTTGATGTTGGGGTGAGGAAAGCAGATCTGCCTGGAGTCGATGCTGAACTAAGCCACCTTGGGACCTCCTGCCCTTGCTGGGGAGGAGATAAAGTGATGTGAAGAAGAGAGAGTGACTGAGAGGGGTGGGTGGAGAAGGGAGCGTGAACAAGGGGATACATGGATAAAAATATATATATATATTATGTTTTTTATACAATAAAAAAAGAAAATAAAGTCCTATTTTTCCATGTTAAAAAAAGAAAAAGAAAAAGAAAAATATGGGACATAAAGAAAATGGAGATCAGGGGTAAAAGAACAACCCCAAAACTGAGTGACAGTATCTTTAATCTCCAAGAAAGAAATATACTTCTTAATTATTTCCAAGATTTTACTAGTTATATCACATGTTTTCAAAAATTAAAAGAACTGAATAAATAGCCAGGAATTCTGAAAGTGAATTCCTGGTATAAAAAAATTTTGGGGGGGGGGTAGAGAGATGTCTTAACAGTGAAGAGCAGTGGCTGCTCTTCCAGAGGACCTGGGTTCAATTCGCAGAACCTACAACTGTCTATGACTCCAATTCCAGGGGACCCAACACCCTCATACAGACATACATGTAGACAAAACACTAATGGATATAAAATGAAAATAAAAAATTTAAAAATTCCCCAATTTTGGAGTAGGGATTTAAAATATATCCCAGGCTAGCCTCCAAATTTTCTCCTGTCTCAGCCTCTATCATGCTGAGATTACAGAAACTCACTATGCTCAGTCCAAATCCTTCTGTTAACAGATTCCCAGGCATGACATCACATTCCTATAATCCCAGTACTGGGATACTGAGGTTTGAGGATCAAGAGTTTGAAGCCAGCTTGTGATACTAAAGGTTAGAGTGTGGTTAGCATATGTAAGGCCCTGAATTCAGTCTTAAGCACCACAAAAAAGAATTTTCCTGAAAGAACGGAGAAACCCTGCCTTGAAAAAACCAGAACAAAACCAAAAAAGGCTGGAGAGATGGCTCTGTCCTCTAATATTCCAGACTAATTTTATTAAATATACAACATATCACCACAAGATTCTATAGTGCTTTTCACCACGGCAGTTATCACCTTCCAGTTTTCAGACATATGCCTTTAATCTTGTCAGATGGGAGGCAGAGATAGGTAGATCTCTTAGTTCAAGCCCAGCCTGGTCCACACAGTGAGTTCCAGGCCATCCTGGGTTACATACTGAGAGCTTGTCTCAAACCCTCCCCTCAGTATCCCCACAAAACAAAACAAAGTCCTCCATTCAGCAGCATGGTATTGTAAGACATGGGAATGATAAGCAAAAGTTATGAATAGCCACAGTGTTGATCGATTGCTATTATTGATTCATAGTTCCAGTGTCACTCTTGAGGATTTTTAGTAGTAGTGACAATAGCTGACACCTAAAACTTTTTTTTGTTTTTTTAGAAAAAGATTTATTATCTATTACATATACAGTATTCTGCCTGCATGCCAGAAGAGGGCACCAGATCTCATTATAGATGGTTGTGAGCTACCTACCATGTGGTATTGGGAATTGAATTCAGGGCCTCTGTGGAAGAGCAGCAGTCAGTGCTCTTAACCTCTAAGACATCTCTCCAGCCTGACCCCCAGAACTCTTATTTCAAGATTGCTCTCTAAACACATCACCACACATAACAGTGTGATAGACAGATATATATCATCAATAATGATTAAAAACAGTAAGAGAAAAGCACAATAGTCTACCACCACCCCTCAGTTTGTTCAGGAAAGAAACTCTTCCAGGTTGCCAAATACAAAGGCAATAAAAGCAAGGCTACAGAAAGGCACTGATCTCAGAGAACTAAGGTATATGAAATTAAAAACATGGTGTAGTTAAAAATAAGTTCCACACAATTTAAGAAAAACTGAACCCAAACTCTTTATAAAAAAATTATGACTGGGCAGGAGAGTGGGCTTGGTGGTTAAGAGCACTTGATTCTCTTGCCTAGGACCCAGGTTCAGTTTCTAACACCCTCTGTGTGTGACTTATAATACCTATAACTCCAGTTCCAGAGGTGATGATACTCCAAGGGTACCTGAATGCATATGGTGCACAGACATGCATGCAGGCAAGATACTATACACATAAAAAGTAATGTATAGTCTAGGTTCCACATGAGAAAATGTGGTTTCTTTCTGTTTCTGTGCCACCTTCATCCTGTCTTGTTCCCCCTTCCATGGTCTCTTCCTTTTACACACACACACATACCACCACCACTTTCCAGATATGAAAGAAAATGTAATTGTCTGACTCTGACTGACTTAACACAATAAGCTCTAGTCCCACCTATTTTCCTGCAAATAACACAAATTACCATCATATTCATGGCTGATAAAAAAACCTCCCTTGTGTGAATATACCACTTTTCTTTATATACTCGCTTCCTCCATTCACCTGTTGATGAACACTAGGTATTTCATATCTTGATTATTGTGAATAATGTTGTAATAAATGTAGATATACAAATAGTTCTATGGTATGTTTACTCAGAGTCCTTCAGGTATCTAGGTCAAAAAGGTACAGTTGGGTTATATGGCACCTCTACTTTAGTTTTTTGAGGAATCTCATTGAGTTCTATAGTGGCTTAATAAGTTTACATTTCTACCAGGTGTGTAACCTTGTGATAATGGCCATTCATTAATTACACATAACAATGTATTTTGGGATAGATTCTAGATACTAATTCCATGTTACATATATAGTTGGCAAAGATGTCTGTCCCATTCTGTCACTTCAGACTGCTTCCTTTGCTGCTCTGCAGAAGGGTTTTAATTTCATGAAATCCTTTTTTAAAATCAATTTTTAAAATGTGTCCCAGGCTTTATTATTTAAGAACAAAATGATGAAGATGGGCTCATGATCAACAACGGCACTGAACTTCATATTCCCTGACCCCTTTTTGTGCTTCTGATCCTGCCTCAGTAAAGGAAATTAACCCCAAAGCTGCGGTGGTCCCAGGTCCTCTACCTCTTCTTTCCTTACCTCAGCTCCCCTCATCCCCAGGCAGGGTTGACATCTCAGTGTGAATGCATGGGGGAGCCTAGAGCAGTGACAGGAACAGGGGGAAAGGCCTCAATCTCAGGAAAAGGGACGGAAGAGTAGAGTGTGAAGTGGGGGCTCCTATAGCCTTGGGGCACGAAAACGGAGTCCTGGAAGCTGAGGAAAGGATACAAGGCCCTCTGGGAAAGGAGACCCAGCAGCCTCATATTCTTGTTGGGAATAGTCGAATCATTTGCTCTTCTGGTGCCGGTTACAAAACCACACTTGGATCACATCCTTCTCCAGCCCTAGCTGCTGGGTAATGATGCCGATCGGCTTCAAGGAAGGCTTTGGGCACTGCAAAAACATGTTCTCCGGTTCCCTCTCACACGGTTCTCAATGCTTGTCCTGCTACACCAGGGTCTCCGTTTTGCAAATCTCCTGTTCTCATTGTTAACGGCTTCCTCCACCCACTTCTCCAGCAGGGGGCGCAGTTTACACTCTTCTTGAAGCTGAGCTGCAGGGCATCAAAGAGGCAGATGGTGGTCTGGCGGAACACCTTTCCAAAGAGAACGCCCAGGGTGAGCCCACATCGGCCTGGGCGTATCCCAAGGTGATCCTCTTCTGCTTCAGGTCCTTGGTAAACTGCTCCAGCACCTTCTGCAATCTTCAGGTCCTGGGACTCATCGACGCTTGGTTCCACCTTCTCCAACTTCACAGCACTGGGGCAGACAATGCAGGGCCCAGGGAGGCCCCTTCTGACTTGCTCTCCTCTCCTGCTCCAGCCTGGCCCTCAGGCTGCGACGTCTCCAGGCCAACTTGGAGCACTAGGCCCAGTCCAACCTGAGGTCCATAGTATGCTATCCCTCCACAGAACTCATATGGCAGGGAACAAGGGAAGATCCCCAAAACCTCTGAGCCTGGAATCGGTCCAACTCCTGGCCGGATTCCAGGCCCACCAGGAGGCCCTTGGAAGCTTAGCCAGGTCCGAGGGTCCACCCAGCACGGCTCCAGCCCTCCTGACCCATCACCTCCACCAGAGTGGAAAGAGGGCTCATCTAAGGACTGCTTAAAACTCTCTCCCTCCCATCCACCCTCCCTCCCCAATTCCACCTCTAGCCTTCTTAAAAATCAATTTTTACAAGCTGTTATTTCCAGAAAATCTTTATATCTTTATTTTGAAGTACCTAGGACTTATTTTCTATTGTCTGTTCCCCACTACTGAAATACAAATTTCTCAAGGTAACTGAAATACCTAGAACAGTGGCAGTTAGTAAGTTCTCAATAAATGTTTGCTGAACAAACCAATGAAGTCCAACTATATGTAGTCAAAATGGAAGGCAAAGATCTAAGTCTCTGTAGTTTAGTATTTTCAGTTTCTCGAGACAGGGTTTCTCTGTGTAGCCCAGGCTATCCTTGAACTCAAGAGATTCACCTGCCTCTGCCTCTTGAGTGCTGAAAAGGTGTGCACCCACCCCCCAGCTAGTGAATATTTTTCTAATAATGGTAATGAACTAAAAGTAAACCAATTATATTTTTTATTCAATTGGGGCAAAAAAGCGCCACTATGCAGTATCATGTGATAGCTAGATGGAACTGAAGAGCTAGAATAGCCTTAAGGAAAAGAGGGAGTGTCAAGCTACCAATGTTAACCTATATAAGCAATCTTAGTACTGATTGTCTGAAATTTTTTATTTAAAGAAAGTTGTAAGAGTTTAAAATAAAAAAAAAATAGGCTTTCATTAATACTGCTAAAACAAAACGTAGAATGGAAAGATGACAATTAATAAAAAGATTTCCTTGAATTATGTACAGAAATTTAAGTCTAGAGTATCAACAAGGCCACTACTTTAAGTCAATCACAAAGATTTTGAAATACATTGGTAGCAAGTATTAATATGAAAAATTAACTTAATGAATTCAACTCTTATGATTGCAAAAGATGTACTACATAACAAGTAACCACTTGAAATGGCTTTTACTATGTTCCAAAGTATGCAAATAAAGATCTGACTTTAAATTAAATCAAAACAAAACAACCACAAAAACCAACTAACCAACCAAAACCCTCATGATTGAACTGGGACTTCAGACTGCCTCCTTTCACCATAATTAAGAAAACAAGTCTGCTACTAGCTTCAAATTCTTTTTTTAGCTCAGATTTGGTGGTGCAAGCCTTTAAACTCAGCAATCAGGAGGCCGAGGTAGATGGAAGTCTGTGAGTTCAAGGTCAGTCTGCTCTATGTAGTGAGTTCAAGGACAGTTAGACCTATACAGAAAGACTATATAAAAAAATTTAAAGAAATTTTATTTTTGTGTGTATGGCTGTTTTGCCTGCATGTACATCTGTGTACCACATGTAAGACTGGTGTATGCAGAGGCCAGAATGGGACATCAGATTCCCTTTCATAGAAGTTGCAGATGGTTGTGAGCTACCATATGGGTGGTTGGAATTGAACCTAGATCTTCTGGAAGAGCAGTCAGTGCTCTTACCAGCTGAGCTACCTCATTAGCCAATCTTTTGCTAGCTTGTAAAATAGTTCAAATTAGTTAGCTTTTAAGTGTGTTTAAGGAAACAAATCTCAGTCTATAGGCAAAGTAGGTAGGTTTCCATATGAAAAGGAAAACAATTCTTGTTATGATACAATCTCTAGGCTTTTATATCAACTTATTTATTATAAAATAATTCCCAAGAGTTTTCAACAATACAAATTTTATTAAAAAAATAAGCAACATTAAAACTGTTCAGAAAATCTATATTCAATTTAACCAAAATAAACAAACACCAAAATAAAAAAATATACATCTCTCTATATATATGTGGGCAAGAAACAAGTGCATTTTTGGTCCCAATATTTTTGAATATATTATTTTTATCTAAAGGAATTACATTAATGGCTAAGAAGATAACTACAAAGTCAATAACAATGTAACTTAATACTTGTTTTAAGATTTGTAAGGAGAGATTTTGTTCTTTGTCTTTGAATTCTTGGCCCCTAAGATGTTAATGATAGTTTCAAGATAGACAGAGTATATATTAATGTCTAATGACCTGAGCAAGTACCAAAAATGACTTTAAATCCAGCACTTGGGAGGCAGAGGCAGGTGGAAATCTGTGAGTTCAAGGTCATCCTGGTCTATATAGTAGAGCCTGTGTCTCAAAAAACAATAACCAAAACCGAAAAAGAAAAAATAAACTACCAATAGGTAGCTGCATAAAATCTGTAGAAAATTTTAAAGAAATTTCTTAGCATTTTATCAAACACAAAAGATTTAATCAGAAATTACAAAAGTAGACATACAAAGTACACATCCATAAAGTTGGTGAATGACATAAATCAAGCTATCAAAATTTATTTTTTTAAAAAAATTAGAAATTTAATACTTCAGAATAGTAATATTCTGAAGGCAAGTATGCTGTGAACTCTTGGAAATACTGGCTAAAATGTTAAATGACATAACTTACTTTGGAGCTAGAACTTTTCAAAGTTGACTTTTCTAAGAATAGAAAGTAATCTTCACTTCCTACACAATCAGGCTTTTCATATACCTTAGATTGCATTCATGCTAGAGGAAGATTAAAGGAATGCAGCCAAAGTGGTTAAACTTGAACTTGAATGTTAAAGCACTGACTTGATGGGCTTTCATGATTATAATCAATTCATAAGCTTAAACTTAAAAACCAAAGCCCCAGTGCAAAGTTGTGCTTAATTTGGTGAACCTTGAAGTCACTGATGGCCAAATCAACACCTGCCTTATGTAAGGCCAGTCAGGTAGGAAGGAACTCTGCCTAAGAACTGATAAATTCCCAAAGCCACAAATTAAAATAGGTCTCACAGTCAAACAATTCACATTCCTTGGAAAGAGAGAACAGGCATCAGTTGTGTCTATCGAAGAGGGACACTGTCCAGGAGTACACTGGACATTTTTTGAAATTTCTGTGTTGCTTCTGCATCTGAAAGATAGGAAAAAATAGAGCAATGACAAAGAATGAAGGAAAAAACAGCAATCTGACCAGCAAGACTTATAAGAAATTAAGAAGCAGACAAAATAGACTAAAAGAAATAGAAACAGCTACATTGTTTGATATGTAATATTCTGAAGGCAAGTATAGTAGAGAAAACCAGAAATTATGTGGAACAAAGTAAGAAAAGACTAGCAACTAAAGTTCTTTTTTTCAGAGCCAATTGGAGAAGAAGAGTATATGTTAAGATATGTTAACCTGACACAAAGATAAGGTGGAATAAGAGTCTACTGCCATCTGAGAGCTGAAAAGAGCTGAATAATGAGAGCTAGTGTTGTGGATTTTAACTGCCTTCATGGAACATTTCAGAACTTTGAACTTAGAAAACTGGACTTGTAAAAGCAAACACTGCAGAACTTTGAACTTAGGAAATTCCAACTTGTCTTGCACCAGGTTGCACGAGCTCCATAGAGCAGGAATCTATTTCAACAAGCCGCTTTAAAACAAAAACAAAAACAAAATACTTTAATATTTCTATCAATGATACATTTAAAAATTGCAACAGTACTAAAAATCTATCAAAGTAAATTGTGCTGAATGAAAATTAAACTTACTCAGAAGTGGATTCAGAAGTTAAGGTTCTTTCAGTAACTGAAAGCAGAAAAGGCTCTATGTTTACAAATGAAGTACACAAAGATTGAGTATCAACTTAATTTGTAAGAGCTCACACTGTAATAAATCCAACTACTGGCTCACATATCATAAATTCAAAGTAATAGACACATGTACATACCATTCTCTATTACGACTTGGCAAGTATGAGTTTTACGTTGATTTAGGTGTTTAGCCATACGGTCTAAGCCAGAAGTATCAGCTAGGAAGTCACATTTAAGGCACACTAGAGTGATGCCCCTATGAAAAGAAAGAAGACTAATAAGACACAAGATCATATGTGGCAATCCATACATAAATTCAGTAACTATTGTTTCATGTAATAATTCTTAATTTTTATGTTATCACTGTCATTTCCCAATTTTGTTACACATATATCTAATATATTTCTCAAAGAGTTGGGTTGTTGGCAGTATTTGCCTTCCACGTGCAAGGCTCTAGATATGATCACTGACCCTGAAAAGAAGAAATGATTCTCAAGAAGAAATAATTCTCAAGAAATTGGCCTGGCCAAAGCTAAATTATGCTATCATTTATTGCTAAAAGATTGGCATCCAAGGACTCCAAACAGTCTTTGATCCACTAGCAACCTATATAGCTTGTATAAGTCACAGTGATTCCATGCCTTGGATTATTTGCCAAGCAAGAAGATAACATTCATTCAAAATATTTTGAAGACCTTGTTTGTTTCTTGCATGTCTTCATATTATTACAGATGTATATACACCTGAACAAAACACAGCACTATTTTTCACATAAAATTGAGCAAGATCTCTAAATAAGAAATATAGTCAATAGGTTTGAGAAGGATTTAAAAATCATTAGCCATCAAAGAAATGAGTATCACAATGAGATATCATTTTACTCAAGTGTGAATGGCTTCTATCAATATACAAAACATAATACGTGCTGGTGAAGATAATGGAGAAAGGGCTCCTTATACAGTGTTTTTAGACGCATACATTTATAATATTGTAGGAAACAGAATGGAGTCTCTTTAACAAACTAAAAATAAGCCCTAAGATGTTCTCTAGTCATCAAATTACTAGGCATTTTGGATACAACAATAAACAAAACAGTTCAGTTTATAAAGACTATAACCTACTGTATTTAAGTCCAAATAAAGTTAGAAGAGATGTGAAAACCTTAAGTTTAGTCATTTAATATAATTATTAGTTTTTCAGCAAGGCATATACATACTTGATATTTTACTTGTTTTTTGAGACAAGGTATCACTATTAGTCCAGTGGGGCCTTGAAATCAGGATGCTTCTGCCTCCCTTCCCTAGTGCTGGAATTATAGGTGAGCCACCACAAGCAGCTTTATCATATAAAACACCTTAACTTTATAGGTCTAAAACCCAGTAGTATATCTTATGCTGACTGTTTTTTCCTCTTTAGCTCTGGTCTTAAGATCCTGTTTTATGTTTAAGACTAAGTGTTATATACATAAAAGTGTTCTTGAACAACCAAAATCATGTTTTTTTCTTCCCCAAACCACCCCTTATTCCTGGTTTCTCTTTTAATGCTATGTCCTTGCTTCTGAGGTTCAAATAAAAACAATACTTCAATATTTCAAATATCTAATAACAATTTCAAATATCATTTACACTGTACTAAAACTTAGGGTTTTAGGCCTATCTCTTCTAAACAAATGACCTAAACAATCCCTAAAAGACCACTTTTTAAAAAAGAGGATAGGGTCAGATTTAGTAACTTATCTAAGGCTAGCCCCAAGTTTGAAATTTAGCTCTCTTTGATTTCAGAACCAGTCCGCCTGCTCTCCCTCTTGCCCTCTCTCTCTCCTTCGTTCTTTTCAAAATAGCTTATAAGTTTTGCTTTAAGATTTTAATATAATTATATTTTTAACAAGATGGGATTCCCTTTTTAAAAAATATAATTTATTTTTATTTTATGTTCATTGGTGTTTTGCCTGCATGTATGCCTCTGGGAGTGTGTTGGATATTGAACTTGGGTCCTCTGGAAGAGCAGCCAGTGCTTGGAGCCACTAAGCCTCTCTGTTCTTTCTTTTAAGATTTTTTTAAAAAAACATTTATTATTTTATTTGCTGTGTATGAGTGTTTTGACTACACGTATTTATGTCTACTACATTCATGCCTGGTGCCCATAGAAGTTGGAACATAAGATTCCTCTGAAACTAGAATTACGCATGGTTGTAAGCCATCATGTATATATAGGTGCTGGGAACTGAACCTAAATCTTCTGCAAGAGCAGAGAGTGCTTTGGTTTATGCAGTTACAACTCATCAAGTCTACTCTTCCAAACTGATCTTCCTTCCATGCCCTTGATTCTACTCAAAGCATCTGTTTGACTTTCTCAATGTCTTTCAAAGTAAAATTAACGCTTGATTCCTTACAATTGTTTTCTAGATTAAAAATCTGTCTCTAAGCTCAAATTTATTTCACCATATTTTGATATTCTAACACATGAACGGTGTGTGCTCCATTCAAATTGTATTACTAGCTACTCAATGTGACTCAGAAGCACATGTACACTTTCTCCTTTTTGTTTCTGCACTTCAATCCATGCTCTTTTCTTCACACATCTTTTAAGGTAAAACCTCTATCTCCTCTGAAATAAGTAATTCTCACTGAATTTATGGCAAATTTCCTAATAATAGTGTATTTATTTGTGTTCACTTCTTTATACCCTCCCAACAGGGCCTTATTATGTAGTTCTGACTATCTTGGAATTCGCTCTGTAGACCAGGCTGGCCTTGAATTCACAGAGATCTACCTGCCTCTGCCTCCTGAATGCTGGGACTCAAGGCATGTTTCACCATACTCAGCATAAACTGTACCTTCTTAAAAGTTAGTACCGAAGCTTCTTCACCATTGATCTGTACATGCCTTGATACTTTCTGTTACACATGTTTCATGAACAATAAATAGCTAAAGAAAATTCAACATAAAATAATATTTTAAAAAATCAATTTTTTAACTTATAAATATTTCCAGTACAGGTAGTATCTAATATACTTTCTTTTTCTAATGTCAGTCATATTCTTTAAATAATATTTATTATTATTATTGTTGTTACTTTAAGACAGGTAATAGGCTGGCTTGGAACTTGCTGCTCACTATCCTACTGTCTTAGTCTCCCTACTGCTGGGATCATAACCATGCTTCCCCAAATGCTACAATGATATATATATGTACTCTAATATTGTATTTTAATTATGTGCACACATGTATGCATTGCCTGATGAGGCCAGAAGATCTCTGGATCTCTTGGAGCTTGAGTTACTGACATAGGTACTGGGGATTAAACTCTTATCTTCTGTAAGAGCAGCATGTACTCTTAACCCATATATATCCAGCTCTGATATAAATTTTTCAAATGGGAACAAACTTTCCTTCTTTATGAGCTACTGACCTAATATCACAGACATATATTGTGCCAGGCACAATTCAATGTCTGACAACATGAGTGGGAAATAATTTAAAAAAGAAAATGGAGTTAAAAAACCATCAGAAGAATGTAAAAAATCCCACAATATTCAGTTGATTCTGAGCAAAATGTGATATGACAAAACACAATGCCTTCAGAAACATTGACCAAACATTCTTTTTGTATAGCAAGAAAGTTACATACTTTTATTTTACAAAGTGTGAAAGTAAGAAGCACTGGCTGCTCTTTTTTTTTTTCTTTTTGAAGTGTCTCCTCAGAGATGTTTCTTTCTTTTTTATTATGAATAAAGCCTAATTTTCTATCCGTGTATATCCTTATTCAAGGTCCCTTCCCCCTCCCACCCCCTCCAGTCACTCTCTCTTTTCCACATCTTCCCATCTCCTCCCCAGCAAGGACAGGACGTCCCAAGGTCCCAATATGGCTTAGTTCAGCCTCCACTCCTGACAGATCCCGTTTCCTCAGCCCAACAAAAAGTAAGGGGCACTGGCTGCTCTTCTAAAGGAATCGATTTTGATTCTCAGAACACACATGGTGGTTCACAACCATCGTAAATTTCTGTTTAAGGACATTCAATGATCTCTTCTGACTTCCATGGGCACCAGGAATGCATATGGTGCACAGACATAGACACAGGCAAGTCACCCATACACACATAATAAAATAAAGTACATTTAAAAAAGAATAAAGCTGTCGTTTTGTCCTATTGACTGTGTCCTTGGCTTTAGGACATTTATTTTTTAATGACAGCCTATGCTGGAGAGGTTGTGGAGCAAGGGGAACACTCCTTCATTATTGGTGGGAGTGTAAGCTTGTTCAGCTACTCTGGAATGCAGTATGGCATCTCAGAACACTGGAAATCCATCTCCCCAATGTAGTATCACAAATGAGACTCAGAGCCAAATATCGGGGAAGGCTGAAATATCAGAGAGAGGAAGCACCACAGTCAATTCTCACCCAGCTGTCTTGCACTTCCTCAGGCTCACTCCTAGTCTCTTCTGCCAGCTGCTTCTTCCAGTGGCTTCTTCTCTCTGAGTTTCTACAAGCCCTTATATACTCATCCAGGTTAGGATTAAAGGTGTGTAACCTTGAACTCACAGAAACAGAAGAAGTTCTGTCTTTGGAGTTGTGGGATCAAGGGTGTAGGTCACCACTCCCTGCTTTTCCTGTGCTGGGATTAAAGGTGTGTGTGACTGACTCAGCTGTTTATCTTTGTATTTAAGGTTTAAGAATTTCTTGAGCTGTCTGCCTAGGATGACTGGGTGCTCTCTCCCTAATATTCACGTTTTATTCAATATGTAATATATATCCACACCCCAAGGATCCAGCAATACCACTACTAGGCATATACCCTAAAGATGCGCATTTGCACTCCAAAGGCTCAACTATGTTCATAGCAGCATTATTCCTAACAGCAAGAACCTGGAAACAACCTAGATGCCCCTCAACTGAGGAATGGATTAACAAACTGTGGTACATCTACACAATGGAGTACTACTCAGTAGTGAGAAAAAATGATATCCTAAAATTTGCAAGCAAATGGATGGATTTGGAGAATATCTTCCTGAGCGAAGTATCTCAAACCCAGAAAGATAAGCAGGGGATGTTCTCACTCATTATAGGACTTTAAACAAAAAAGCAAAAAGCAAAGCATGTCCAAGCTGCAAATCACAAACACTGAACAGCTTGGAATCTAAAAGACCTTGGACCAGCACCTTGGATCCCACTCCCTCCAGAGGAACATCTGACCCAGTCTTGATGTTGGGGTGAGGAAAGTGGATCTGTCAGGAGTGGATGCTGAACTAAGCCACATTGGGACCTTGGGACCTCCTGCCCTTGCTGGGGAGGAGATAAAGTGATGTGGAGAAGAGAGAGTGACTGGAAGGGGTGGCAGAGGGAAGAGAGCTTGAACAAGGGTATACACAGATAAAAAATATGACTTTATTCATAATAAAAAACAAAAACAAAACAAAAAGAATAAAGCTGTGATTTTATAAATGCTATATTAATTTCAAATATTATAGTATTTTAATAAACTTACTCCTAATCAAGTATTGCTAAAGAGACTTTTATTTTCTTTTCCAGTGTAAATGCATGAAAATTTCAATTCAGTATCTGGCAACACTGAAACAGAAGCTAGTCATATGACAGGCTATTCCTTCCTTTGTTCTAAGACTACAACAAACATAACTCAATCATATTCAGTGACAATTGTTTAGAATTTCAAATTAAGTATACCAACATTTGCTTAAAAATGTAATTACAACTTAATACAAAGAACAGAAAAAAGATCAATTAAGTACCTGAGAGCTCTTGAATGCTTCTTAAATATATATAACTGTTTACTTGGGTGGTCACTATGAGAGCTGATAGATAAAAAGACAAACAGATTTTATTATTTTTATTATTGATTAAGTTGCATTAATTTTAAGGGCATGTTTCTTGTCTATGCTTAATTTCTTAATTTGAACAAAAGGTAATGGCATAAATAATGAGATTATATTAATCCTGGTATGGTCTGAGCAATGACCCCACTCATTAATATATTAAAATCCTAACCCCCCCCTTCACCTCAATCAATGTGACAGTAATAGAAGAAACACTTTGAGAAGTAATTAATTCACAAAAGTAGACTCCTTACACAAAGAGATCCAAGAGAGCTAGCTTGCCTCTCCATTGTGCAACATAGTGAAAAGGTATTATGAAGGATGGGCATTTCACCAGAACACTTGTTCATATTGGTACCTCTTATTTTTTTTATCATTTTATTTCTTTCCTTTTCTTTCTCTCTCTTTACTTTTTATTCTTTTAAAAATAAATTTATTTTGCCCCATGTCTGTCTGTGTACTACTTGCATGGAGGTCAGAAGAAAACATCAGATCCCCTGAAATTGGAGTTATGGAGAACTGTAAACCACCATGTGGGTGATGGGACACTAAATCTAGTCCTCTGGAATAAAAGGCCCCAAGAAATCTTAATCACTGAGTCATTTCTCCAGCTCAAAATAGGTGCTTTAAGCTTTTTCTTAAAAAAAAAAAACACAGATTGAAATTAAAGATCATAAATTAAGTGCTGATTGAATAAATCAGTAATCAGAAGTAAGACAGAAATCAATAAAGAGGGATTCAAAGATATCACTGCTAACTATGACTCCAAATGCAAAATGTTTAACAAAAAAACAAAGTAGCATTCAAAACAGACAGTACTGATGGTGAGGTTCACTGAGGAAATGGATTGGTGCTGTTAGATTGTTGGATTAGAAAGAAGGTGCACATGCCTTTAATCTCAGCACTTTGAGACAGAGGCAGGCAGATCACGGTGAGTTCAAGGTCCACATAGTAAAACTCTGTCTCAAAAAAAAAAAAAAGAGCAAGGCCCTAAGAGCTATGTCAATAAATAATTGAAGTAAGTATTTTATATAATCAGGTAATATGCCATGGTAGCAAAAAACAGAATTTACAAAGTAAGTGTATATGAATTGGTAGCACTAAAGCTAAAGTACTACGAGACCAGGCTGATATCAAGGAAAGAAAAAAAGCCGAAATCATCAAAATATGTGGCTAAGTCCTTTAAAGTGACCTATTATGTATTGAAATTGACATCAATCTTGCATAATAATCTTCAAGAAAAGCTAGGTTCAGCAATAAATGTTAGTCCTAGCATTTAGAAGGCAGTAGGCAGAACTTTTGTGAGTTTTATCTAGACTGGTCTACACAGAGAGTTTTATGCTAGCCAGGGTTATCTATACAGTGAAAACCTATCTCAAACAAAATAATCTTCAAGAAAGAAAATTACTTTAATAGACTGCACTTTATTTTATTTAGCTGAAGAGAAATAAAACTATTTTTATTTGAATAGTTGACTTCTAATTACATTACAGTGCTTTTTGGTTTAAAAATCTGTCCTGAAGGAACAAAGTAAGTCTTGCTAATGAGGTTCAAAGGAAAGTAAAGTGGGCCCTAAAGTTTTTCCAGTTAACAGGAGCACACATAACGCAAGTTGAATCAATGTATGAGAAAGAAATGCAATGGTTGCATCATGATTCTTTCACTGAATAAGGGAGAAAGATGGACAGCTGTGGAAAGAAAGGAAACGGTCAAAGAGAAGGAGAGGGAATGAAATAAGTGTTCTTTATCATCATTAAAAATCCAGAGCCTGGGAATTAAGGAGGGCTCAGCAAAAGAGTAGTTGTTGCTTTTTCAGAGAACTTGGATTCATTCTCAGCACCTAGGGAATCTGACAACCTCTTTTAGTCTCTATGGGCACTGTACCTAATCAGTGCATGTATACACGAGCAGGCAAAATACTAATATACATAAAATAAGTCTTTAAAAATGCATCTACTTAATAAAGCAATTTTAATTTTATTAATTTACCTGGTTTTATAATTTCTGTCCTAGTGGATTTATAAATTATTACATTTGAAAACATACAAGGAACATTCTAGACATTCTGTATTTCTAGATTCGTACTTCCATGATGAGACACACTTACTTGTAACAGAACAATTTTGTCTTTAAAACAAATAAACAACAAACAAACTCCTTTAAGGGTAGTACTTTTTGATACAGGGTCTCATGAAGGCCAAGCTACCTTTAAACTTAATAAATACCTGGGGATAAGCTTGAATTCCTGATCCTTCTGCTTCCACCTCCTAAGTGATGATCTGATGACAGGCATTTGCCTTCAAACTTGGGTTGTCATTTTTTTCTGGTGCTAGGGATTGAATCTAGGGCTTTATACATTCTAGACAATGGTTTACCAGGAAGTTACAATTTCTGAAAGGTAATTTTAAATGGCACTTTACATATTCAACTTACCTCATATGATTTGTAAAGGCTTTGCTACAGTTAGTGGTATACTTGCAAAAATCACAATTTATGTATGTAGAAAAGTGGCTTGAGAAATCTTTTATTTTGGAATGGCACTCAATACATGTGTGGATTCCCTGGTGACACCTTATGGAGACAAAAAAAATAAGAATATGTCATACAACAAAATAATAAGAAAATCCTTAGTTAATTGAAACAAAGATGTTTAAAATTATCAAGTAGATATTTAAATTTTAAAAATTTGTTTTGAAGCAATAAGATAAAATGAATGCAAAAAGTCTAACACATGTAAATATTTCCATAAAATAAAAAGGCTTAGTTAAGATGAGTGGTGGCAGCACAGGCCTTTAATCCCAGTACTTGGGAGGCAGAGGCCAGCAGTTCAGGGCCAGCCTGGTCTACAAAGTGAGTTCCAGGACAGCCAGGACTGTTACACGAAGAAACCCTATCTCAAAAACAAAAACAAAAACAAAAACAAAACCCACAAAAAAGAAAAAGGGCTCAGTTAAGCAATTTAATGCCATTAGGTAAAAATACAAAGTTTAAGACTAGTGAAAAAGATTAAAATCACAGACTAAACACGGCAGTTCAAATTCTGCTCAGTAGTTGCAAAAAGTATCATTTATTATATGCTTAGTCTTCATAATAGAAAAGTGTCATTAAGTGTGTTTGAAGGTTCTGTGACATGGTAAGTCATTAAAATAAACATTTAACTTTTGAGATTAAGTTAGTATCACATATAATGACTAAAGATAGTACCTCAAGTTCTTCAAAGCTATACTGAACTTGTTTTTCCTGGTGCGCTGTTTCTTTTGCTTGTAGGAGGGTTTGGCTTTGGATTTAGTTGCAGTTGTACCTGGTTTACCTGCACTGGGTTTACATGCTGTGGCTAAAACTGTCTGAGGCTTACTTATTTTACTTTTATTTGCAAATACTTTTGAGTTATTTTTAGTAGCTGTACTTTTAGACACTGGAGCTGAGACTTGAAGAGAAGTGCTTGGAATAGAACTAGAAGGTGGGCTTGATGGTCTTGCTTGAACAGATCCAAATGAGGCTCTAATAGTAACCTATGAAAACAAAGGCAAGATGTATTTTTAGATTATTAAAGTGGCATTAAAAACTCCATCTGTGGGCTGGAGAGATGGCTTAGAGTTTAAGAGCACTGGCTGGACTTTTGGAGGTCCTGAGTTCAATTCACAGCAATGATATGGTGGCTCACAACTGTCTGTAATGAGATCTGGTGCCCTCTTCTGTCCTGCGGACATACACGAAGGCAGAATACAGCATACAAAATAAATCTTTAAAAACAAAACAAACAAAAACCACTGCTTGTAAGGGCTCACAGTTATTTATCTAGTATGTGTAAGTGTGTTCATGTATGTGTCACCCTCAATTGTTCTTTACCTTATATACTGAAACAGGACCTCTCAATTGAACACAGAACCTGTTGATTTGGCTAGCCTTACTAACTAGCTTGCACCTAGAATTCCCTGTCTTTCCCACCCCCTCACACTCTGGGATTATGGTTGGGCCACCAAGACTACCCAATTTTTTTTATGAGGATGCTAGGGATCTAAAAATTCAGCTTTCCCATTTGTACAAGTATTTTACCCACTGAGCCTTCTCTCCAGCCAGCCCAAGCCCTCATATTTATGATCAAATGTTTTGTTTTATAAGGGTGCCAAAACAATTCAAAGCAGGAATGACGGTTCTATCAGCATTTAAACATTACTGTAAAAACTGACATCCACATATAGGAAGATGAATTAGAAAGCTTGCTTCATCTTAAACATAAAAATTAAACACATATTAAAGACTAAATCTCAAATATTAAAATTATAAAACTCTCAGAATAAAATATGAAAATAAATTCTCATACCACAGGGGTTAGTCAATGACTTTCACTTAAAAAAAATTTATTATGTGTACAGTATCCTGCCTGCATGACAAAAGAGGGCATGAGACCTCTGTAATGAGGTCTCATGTATGTTATGAGGCACCATGTGGTCGCTTGGAATTGAACTCAGGATCTCTGGAACAGCAGTCAGTGTCTTAACCTCTGAGCCATCTCTTCAGCCCAATTTCTAATTTTTTTTCTGAGAGAGAGAGAGAGACTCTCTTTATGTAGCTCTGGCTGTGCTGGAACTTACTATACAGACTAGGCTGGCCACTCACAGAGATCCACCTGACTCTGCCTCCCTTGTGTGTTGGGATTAAAGGCACCACCATGCCTGAAGGCAATGACTTCTTAAATATACCATCCAAAGCATAAACAAACAACAAAATATACAAGCAGGCATCTCTTCAAAGAAGATGTAAACACTAAATATAAGTGTTAGCAAAGGATTCCACAATTATCATAGGTACATTCCCAAGAAAAATGAAAAAAATATGCTTGCACAAAAACTTACAAAAATGTTTATAGCATCATTGCCATAGCATTAAAAAAATCAAATGCCACCTACTGATGAATGAAAATATACACAGAACAGAAAGGAATGAAGAACTGAAACATGCTACAAGATATGCGAACCTAGAAAACATTATACCAAATAAAACAAATCCTCAAAGACTATATGCTGCATGATTTCCTTTATGAAAATTTCAAAATCAGGAAATTAATAGGGAAGAGATTAAAGTTTGCATTGAGTGGTGCTAGAATACAGTCACTGTTAGTGGATATAGAGTTCCTTTTACTGATAACACAAAAATTGTCTAAAATGAATAAGATGTTTTCACAACTCTGAATGTTAATAAAACCACTAAACTGAGAAGTTTAAATCGAAAAATGTCTGATACATAAATTATATTCTAAATAAGCTGTTACAAAAAATGAGTATAATTCAAAAAGTCAAATATTATTTAAAGTGGTAAATAAATATAAGGTGCAGTTAGATATATTTTCCATTTATTCTATTTTTTGTAGTTTATTTTGTGTATGTGTGTGTGCATACTTGGTGCACATATAGAAGACAAAGAATAACTCTGGAAATGATTCTCCTTATGTTTATGTGAGTTCCTTGAATTGAAATCAGGTAATCAGACTTGCATTGCTGGGTGGCAAGTAACTTTACTCACTGGCCCAGGTTTTTTTTACTTATTTTAAATGGTCTTACCAGTTAAATAAAATTAGTTAGGTGTTTATTTGCTATTGAGATATTATAGCTTTGTATTGGTGACATTTATATGTAAACATAGATATTAATAAATAATTAAAAGTTAGTATAAACTATATGAGTATCTAGAAAATGCATTTTCCAGTCCCCCTCCCTGTACTTTTAAGTAAATAATTGATTTCATCTAAGTCTCTTTAACTATAATACATGGATAATACTAGCTCACTCTCCTGTTTTGTTGAATCACTGACTGGATAAATTAAAAGATATAAAAAGATATGAATATTATTAATATAATTGCTATCACTGTATTATAATATGGAATATATGAGAGGTTTGCAATGTTTACATTAGCATTTTCTATGTTTAGTCTCAACATGGGATAAATGGATTGCAAGAAGTTACACTGGAATGCTTTGCTTATTCTAGATGTTCACAGAATTTGCTCTATATTATTTTAAGTAATTTGATTTTAGGTAATTCTAATGTCAGATATACTCGCAGAGGTATGTGCTAAAAGCCAAATATGAAAGCTTGGGAATAATTTAATTTTGGATTATCCATCAGACCAGATATTCAGGAGCATACTTTGTATATAAAAAAGCAAGGGGGAAAATATGGCAAACCACAGAAATTTATAGTTAAAGGTGTGCTTATTCATTAAACAATGTTATCCAGTAAAAGTACTTGTTTCTCTTTAAATGGATTCAGTAACATCAACCTCAACACATCTATGACATTCATGGCACTATGATAGATGTTTTGAACACAAAGATAAATTAAATGGGACTCCCAGTGATATGGGATGTCATTCTGTATACTGTGAATTATCATTAGATAATAAAGGAACTGTTTGGTCCTATGGTAAACCAGCTTATAGGCAAGAGGGAAATCCAAACACAGAGGGAAGAAGGGCGAAGTCACAGAGAGATGCTGTAAGCTGCTGCCAAGGAAGGAAGACAGAAAGGAATCAGGTAAGTCATGTGCCATGTGGCAAGACATTAATAGAAATGGATTAAGATGTGACAGCTACCTAGTAATAAGCCTGAGCCATAGGCCAAACAGTATGTAATTAATAAAAGAATGTGTGATTATTTTGGACCAAGCTGCTGAGGGTAGTTTATTTGGGATCTGCTGATCTGGATTTTAGGGCTAATCCAGGCCAGAAACTTAATACATCTCAGTCTCAAATGCTTTTGTAGTCTACCAGTAGAGGTATGTAATAGGTTATAAAAGAGCCTAAAGACTACTAAAGCAACTTAGTGATTCAGCCTACAATGATTAAGGAATGTCACTTCAATAAGGCACCTGTCAATGAACTCAAACAGTCAAAAGTTTTACTTTTCAAGCATAAGAATAATGAAACCTGGCTGAAGAGCTATAAGGCTCAGCAAGCAGTTAAGAACACTTGATGCTCTTGTAGATGACCTGAGTTTGGTTTCCAGAATTCATGTAGGGTGGTGGCTCACAACTACTTGTAATCCCAGGGTATTTGTTAGTCTTGTCTGGCTTCTACAGGTACTAGTATAACACAAAACACACATACACACATTAAATATTAAATAAGTAATGAAACCTTAACTTTAGTTCTTACTTAACACATAGCATACATACATACACACACAAAGTAAAATAATAATTAAATCTTAATTTTAGTTCCTAATAAAAGTAGACAATTTTTATATTACATTCAACAGATAAGATTAGAGAGGGGTTTCTTTTTTCTTTCTTTTCCTCCCTCCCTCCTTCCCTTTATTTGAGACAGAGCCATGTTGTTCTGGAACTCACTATGGAGATCAGGCTATCTTTGAACTCAAGAGATGTACCTGTCTCTGCCTACTGTGTGCTAGGATTAAAAGAATGGACTACCACATCCAGCCCAGGAGTTTAATAGACAATATGCTAAAAAAACAACATATTTAATACTCACTTTTGTTCCAGGAGGCAATCCTTCTAGTTCTTTAGGCTTTATAAATGTACGATGTTCTAACTTATGATCTGTTTTCTCCTTGCAGGTCAAAAATTGTAGTCTACATTTTGGGCAACGATGAATTCCTTTATTCTGTTTATAAAAATTATTAGAAATGATATTAAATGTTTTCTTTTATGACAAAGGGTCTCACTACACAAGTCCAGTTGTACTTGAAAGCTCTGTATGTTGTATGCTTTGTAGGTCTCTTGTGATCCTGTTTTAGCATCCCAAGGCCTAGAATTATAGGTAGGCACCACCATATTCTAGAGACACAACTACCCATCACAAACCATGACACTTGAAATTTCTCTTTGACTAACATCTCTGTAATTTTAAAAAGTGAATATTTCACCATCTCACATCATAGATAATTCCATAAATATTCTTTCTTTTTCCTTTTGGTGCTAGGAATCATACTCAGGCTTGCATGCTACTACTGGGCTATACAGAGCCATCCATCCATCTATCCATCCACCCACCCACTTATCTATGTTTAAAGTACTGGAGATGAATTCTAGGATTTCATGGAGACTAGACAAGCATTTTTTTCATTGTTTTAAAAAAGTATGTCTTTGGGGCTGGAGAGATGTCTCAACGGTTAAGAGCACTGATTGTTCTTCCGGGGACCTGAGTTTGACTCCTGGCATCCACATGGAAGCTAACAACTGTCTGTAATTCCAAGATCTGACACCCTTACATAGTTATACATGCAGGCAAAACACTAATTCACATAAAAAAGATAATTTTTTAAAAACAGCATGTCTTTGAATTTCAAAAGTATTTGCTATGATATAAAGTAACCAACATGAAATTATATCAACTAGAATTTACTGACAAAAATTCTACATCTATTATGGTGTAATGACACTTTTGATTATAAATTTGATGTATAAACTATTCAAACATGTGAGATTACAAAAATGAACTACATTTTATACTTACTCTTAGAAAAAAAGTAAATTCTTTATAGCTATTTCCATTTGTTTCACAAGTTGGTAAAACAAAATTAACTTTAAAAAAATCCTAACTGGAAATAGTGCTGTATGCTTTTAATCACAACCCTCTGAAGGCAGAGGCAGGTGTTATCTCTGTGAGTCTCAAACAAACAAACACCTTTCAACCAACCAACCAAACAAAACAAAACAAAAAAAATCTAACTAGAAACTCTGAAGAAAGTTGCGTAATATAAATAGTTCTCAAGCTGGAGAGATGGCTCAGAGGTTAAGAGCACCAATAGCTCTTCTAAAGGTAGTGAGTTCAATTCACAACAACCATATGGTGGCTCACAATCATCTATAATGAGATCTGGTGCCCTCTTCTGGCAGGCAAACATACATTCAGGCAGAATACTGCATACATAATAAATAAATAAATCCTTAAGAAATAGTTCTATATGGTAGTTCTATCCAACAGAACTTTCTATATTTACACTATCTATTGTGAAATATGCCACTTACAAATTCACAGTGAGTGCTTTTAATGTGAGAAGTGTAACTGAGAAAGAAATTTTGTAATTTTATTTTTTTTAAAGATTTTATTATGAATACAGTGTTCTGCTTGCATGAATCAGAAGAGGATGCCAGATCTCATCACAGATGGTTGTGAGCCACCATGTGGTTGCTGGGAATTGAACTCAGGGACCTCTGAAGAACAGCCGCTGAACCACCTCTCTAGCCCTTGTAAGTCAAAATTTAAAAAGATACATACTAGATGTTATGAGGTTGAGTTTCATTCATATGGAAGCATAAAATAACTATTTTTATAACTGATTGATAAGCCTTTGACTGAGTTCTCAAACCGATATATTACTTTGCTGATACAAAATAGAACTCCAGAAAAATCAAATCACTTGTTTACTCAGTGTTCTTTCTCTATCTGTTAATTGCAATATCTATGTATACATTTTCATTGATTACATATAACTTATATTTATATATAAATTTTAAGCAAATAGTCTTTTTAAAAATAAATCTGTATGCCCACAAGCATGTTTAAAAAAGTAAAATAATCAGTCATGGAGGAAAACCTAAATAGGTACCATACACAAAAGTATCTAGCACAGTTACCAGTGCACACACAGCAGGCAAATGGTAGATAAAAGTTCATGATTCTCAGAGTTATATACAACATGTAAAGTGTTTTACTATTTTAGATAATACATTAAGTGATGTCATTGAGTCTTTAGAATCTGAATCTTTCATATGTCACTGATGCAAATTTTTCTCTAGGAAATAGTAACTTCTCTTTCATGTCCAGAACGGAACACAGCACTACATGCTTCTATGGAAAAGTATCATGAAAGGGCCTCCAGTTGGTTATCCAATACCACATGGTCAATCCTTAGATAATATACATACAGGTTATTATATACTTAGGGATATGTATATGTGTGTAACAACTAAAGAAAAAGAGGATAGGAATTTGAGAGAGAGCAAGAAGGGAGGGGTATGGGAGAAGATGGATGGATGAAAAAGAAGATGAAATAATATAATAATAATTTTTAAGACTTATTATAAATTAAAAAATTCATTCCTTCCATATTTTTCTAATCTCAGCTTATGAAAATTCCATTCTTGTAGCGTCACATAACAAAACAGACTTGGTCACTCTAGCTTTTCTCTTTCTCACAAACTAATACAACCTTTAAGTTATTAACAGTACATTTAAAACATTTATTGTTTTAATTTTCATTACCTCCATCCAATGTTATCATCCATATTAGTATAAAGTCGCTTGTGTGAACTTTAAAAAAGTTCCTATCTTCTCCCTGTTTCTATTCTTTAACCCAAGTAATGGTCATTCCTTTCCATAGCTGCTGGGATGATCTTAAAATCATGATACATTTCTCAATTGCTTAAATCCTCTAGTGGCTTTCCATTAATACTCAGGAATTCTGACTCTGGCATATAAGGCCTTCCATCTTCCATTACCAAAACCTCAGCTACTACTTTTCCTATTGTTGTCTTTTTTTCTTTTCTCTCTCTCTCATGACTCTTTCCTTTCTTCCTCTATCCTTCTGTCCCTTCTCCTTCTTTCCTTCCTTTTTTCTCTTTTGGTTTTTCTTTTTTTAATATTTATTTTTATTTTATGTGAATTGGTGGTTTGCTTGCATGTATAACTGTGTAAGGGTGTCAGATCTTGGAATTGCAGACAGTTGTGAACTGCCATGTGGATGCTGGGAATTGAACTCAGGTCCTCCTGAATAACAGTCAGTGCTCTTAACTGCTGAGCCATCTCTCCAGCCCTCTTTTGGTTTTTCAAGACAAGGTTTCATATTACATAAAGTATCTTTTTCACCCCAAAAAAGACAAGGTTTCTCTGTGTAGCCTTGGCTGTTCTAGAACTCGTGCTATAGACCAAGCTGACCTCAGGGATCTGTCAGGCTCTTGAGCTCCCAAGTGCTAGGAATCAAAGGCCTGTGCCACCACCACCTGGCTTTACTGCTTCTTTACTGAATAATAATTCATATTATTAATATCCTTGCTATTCTTGCAACATCCCAAATGTATGCTCACTTCACTATCTAACCTACTTAAAATATTCCCACTGTTTAGAATATTCTCTTTCTGATGGCCATATTACATATTTATTGCCTTATCACCTCTGGAAAGGACTTCTTTGACCAATTCATGTATAAAAGAGGAGCCACTACTTCATCAAAGATCTAGAAGTCCCAATCCATCTGTATTTTTTCCCACTGTATTTATTACTAACTGATATGTATGTAAATTTCTCATACACATCCTCTGTTATAATGCAAATTCCAGAAGGCAAAAGCTACTTTTCAATTCAGTACTCCCAATATTTATATGCTATAAATTATTTGTTAAATAAATAAGTCAGGCAGTAAGAGAATGAAAGAATACACATAAGTACTGAGCACAATTCAATGTTTGCTATTCCATTTAGAGAACATTTTCCTAGAGGCCTGTGTTAGAGATATTAATCTAATATTCAAATTAACTAAACCTAAATTTTAAATGTTTTTCTTGTGCAAGACACTAAGGCTGATGAGAACACAGACATAACATGATATTCAACCAAAAATATTGATTTGTTCCAAAAGTTAAAAAAAGTTCCTTGAATTGAAATTTCTGACATACTATAGTGCTAGATGGATTTGAAAGATTTTCAAAGGCAATATTAACTATCTGTAATTTCTACCTTTCAATCCATCATTGTGGATTTTGAATCAGTGGTAAAAGTTTAGGCTCTGAATCAATTTTTTAGCTATCATTTGTTGGAGAATGTGATATTAGTCAAGTTATTCTCTAAAGCTTTGTTTTTCCTTCTATAAAATGGAAATAATCATATATCCACTTCATGGAATATCTATTAAAATAACAGACATAAAAGCACCACTGTTTATCATAAGGCAAGTCATTAGTAGTTAGTAATTATTTTTACTACTAAGAAGTTAATGAAAATATTTAGCATATATAAAAACTTTAATATTTCTTAAACATGTAAACTGTACTATTTGTAAAATTATGTTCTTTTTAGGAAAATGTTACAACCAAATTTTTAAAAAATAATAAACTGTTGATAATGTAATTTCCATTACAAAACTAAAACTGCTCAGCTCTGGCTTTTTGGTCTTTTGCAAATATATTCAAGCTGAAAATACCTGAGAAATACATGATAAGCCTTATACAAATAGTTTCTCCTCTTTCCTGGAGAATGTCTATCACTTAGGTATTCTAAACTTAATAAATGGACTGTATGTTTGTCTTACATGAATTCTTATGGGGAAATCTTGAGTTCCAATGTAATGTCATTGGGAGACAAAGTATTTGGAAGGTAACTATATCATGCAGGCAAAGCCCTCATAAGTGGGACAGTGTCCTTATAAAAGAAAGGTCTTTTGCCCCTTCTGCCATGTAAGAACACAGTGAGAACATGGGTATCTGTGAATCAGGAAGCAGGCTCTTGGAAGACCCAATTCTGGTGCCTTGATTTGCCTTGATTTTGAACTTTCCATATTCTAGAACTGTGAGAAATAAATATTAATTATTTGAGCCAGTTTATGATAGTGTGTTATAGATGCCTGAATAGACTAAGAGGGTACTCATAGTGTATCAGTGATCCCCATGAATACCCACAGGTTTGATGATTCAGTAGAATTACGTGTGAGAATCAAAAGCTGCTATTCTCACAGTTTTGTTTATTACAGTGAAAGGATAAAGAAAAAGATTAAAGATAAAGGTACCCTGGATAGATTCTGGAGGATACCAGGCACCAACTTTTAAGCACTGTCTTAGAATAGAGTTTTTATTCATCTGCCTCAAACTAACTATTAGCTACTAAAAAGAGAAATAGCTTTCCAGGAGAACAAAGGGACTAACTAAGAATAGGGGGATATGTGTGAGAGAGGAAGGTAGTGGAGGAGAAAATATATTTAAAGCACATTACAGCCAGGACTATATACAGAGTCTCTCTCTGTATCTCTGTCTCTGTCTCTCACACACACTAATTCTGAATTTTAAAATCTAGTTATTTCTTTTATCAGAAAGTATCTGAAAGAGAATTGTTTCAGGGAAATTCTTTACAAGATTTTGTTGTGGGGTGTGGTGGGGTATATCTTTAATCCTAGTATTTGGAAGGCAGAGACAGGTGGCTCTCTGTGAATTTGAGGGCAGTGTGATCTACACAGTTCCAGGCAAGCCAGGGGTACATAGTGAGTTACCATCAAAAAAGAGAGATGGGGGAAGGAGGAAGGGAGGGAGAGAAAGAGAAAGAGAGAAAAAGAGGAGAGAGGGAGAAGGATGGAGGGAGAGAGTGAAGGAGAGAAAAAAGGTAGATAGGCAGACATTGATTTGTCAGCATTTCTAAGGGTTAAAGATTTAGTTTCATGATTATCTAATGAGTAGAATCAAAGTCATGTTAAGCAGTGGTGCTGTGTAAATGTGAATGACAATACAAAGGCTAAGAAAACACAGTGAACCAATCAGTGAGGAAGTAAGAGTTTAGATTTTCAATAAATCATCAACTTTTTTAGCTGAAGATATTGTTTGTTGCTCTTTCAAGCATATAATAGGCTCACAGTTTCAGTTTTCAGCCAAAGTCCAGGCTAATGATTAAAAAAAATAAGTAAATACAAAATCAAAACTCAAGAGAAAGGTGCAAGCATTCATAGTGGTATCTTAGAAATTATATAGTAGTACTGGCAAAAGTGACGCATAGGAAGCAAGTTACAATCTAAGTACAGTTCCTTTACAGTTTACAAATCTGGAAATAAGGAGTTACAACTGTTTACTCTTTTAGCAGCTACTACTAGAAACCGTCCTGGGTTACTGATGACAAATATTTGTCTTCTCATAACAAGTGCAACAACAAAATGGAATAGTAAGTGGAAAGATTTGATGAAAAAGAAAATCACAAGCTTACGAGTCTTTAATCTTAGTCTTTTCCATTCAAATCCTTGCCTCTGCACTTCAACATTACATACAAGACACAATGCCTACCAATTCCAGATGCCAAAATATGCAGCTTATACATTCTACTCATTTACCCATTTTCCCTCTATTCTGTAGTTCCTATTTCTAGTGATATCTTTCAGAAATTTCACTGGTTATGGACCTCAGTATTACCTGAAAGCAGGAAAGAAAAAATGAGATGTTTCATAAATCAGCATTAACTGTTAAACATGTCATTTGGAACATTTTGGTTTTCTTAGAATAAATTTAATCAAAGTTCTAAGTATGAACTTAGACACACGTATCTTTTCAATAAAAATATGAAAAAATAAAGTATAAATCTCACCTGATGTTTCATGTAATGATTCATATAAGGAGTTGCCATTCTACTAACTTTGAGGCAAAATGGACATAGCAAGTTCTTAGTGTTTTCATGAGATGATCTAAAGTGAGTTTCTACATCAGAAAATATTGATGATCTGAACTGGCAAACCTAGAAATATAAAGTTTAAGTTCAATAAAAAATTTTATAATTTGCATGCAATTTATATTAAATTAGTAGTGATATAAAAATATCCTGCTGTAGGAATATTTAAAACAATAACTAGACCTTATTCCTATCATCCTTTATGTTGACTTAAATTTTCAAGCACTGACACCTCTTATTCTATGCTTTTTTCTGCTACACAAAACAGTATTTCTTATTTAGATTCAAAAGGCTAAGCCAGAGACAGTTTATTTTTATGTTGCTTCCTTAATACTGGGACTCACTTCAAACTTTGGAAAAACACAGGTCAAGAAATATTTAGTTAGGTTCTCTAATACTTCCTACCTTCACAAAACATCTATATTCTTCCCTATATGATAATCCATCATTGTTTTTCTTCAGTTAGACAATTGTCTATTACAGTAGTCAGAGAACTGTAACCAGGAAGGCTGAATCTAGTCCATTACATCCACATACAATGCATGAGTTCAATCAAAGGGGAATTTCACTAAACAGAGAGGCTTTTCAATTTTAGTATACTAACCAATTTTATTTAAATACTTCAGAAATCAAAAGAAACAATATTATTTCATGGCATACAGACACTGAACAAACACCAAAGTATACAATAAGTGTGTATACCTGGCAAATATATGGCATTTCACCGGGTTTATGAGTGTCCTTCATATGTTGTAAAAGCAAATGCTCTGTTTCAAATGACAACTCACAGATTTTGCAAATAGCTGAAAGAGAAAAAAAAGCATACCATTTTCACATACACATAAAAACAAGATTTCTTTTGTATAATCATCAAGTAATACAGTACTGCTATTACTACTACTACTATTACTAAGAAAAGGGAACTTAAGGTTCCCTCATAATCAGATAATCTAATTCAGTAAAATTGTCACTTACTAGAAAAATCATGAGGAGTGTGTGTACTCTCAATGTGGCACTGTAGCTGGAAGGGGTTGGGATACTGACGGTAGCAGTGCTGGCATGTAGTATGGCTTTCCCAGGACTCACTGTTCTGTTTTTCATGTTCCAAGTGGTGTTTCATATGGTTCATGAACCTATAAATGATAGTAAAACAGGTGCAAAAATGCAGATTTATAACAACAAAAGCTTCACAAATAATAATCTGATCCTAAAAATTTAAAATGTAGTTGCATGACTGAAATTCAAAATATTATCTCTATGGCCCTAGAGCCCTCTAGAAAAGAGCTTGTGGTGTGGTTGGAATAAGATTGGTCCTCATAAGCTCATGTATTAGCATGCTTGGTTTGTAGTTGGTGGAGATGTTTGGGAAGGATTGGGTGTAGCTTTGTTGGAGATGTGTCAGTGGGGATGAGCTTTGAGATTTCAAAATCCCTTCCTATTCCAAGGTGGCTTTCTGCTTCTTTCTCTGCCTTGTGATGTTGTCTCAAAAATGTAAGATCTTAACTACTGCTCCATGCCCTCCTAGCTACTGCCAGGCTCTGTGCCATGATGGTCATGGACTCTACTAGTCTCTGTAAACATTAGTCCCAAATTAAATGCTTTCTTTTATAAGTTGCCTTGGTATTTTGTCATGGCAATAGAAAAGTAACTAAGACAATACTACTTCAGCTTGGCATCCTGGGTCTGTAGAACTAACTACCAGTATTTTAAGAAAACAGGCTTCATTTGACGTTATGAGTTTACAGGTCATCTGGGAAATACAACAGATTCTATCATCAACCAAAAGTTGTATATTCCAACACTTGGAAGATGAAAATAGGAGGATCAGAATTTCAAGGTTATTCTTTACTATCAGCCATTTTGAGGCCAGTCTAAAACCCTGCTTAAAACAAAGGTTAATTTCATTAAGGGGTTCTTTAAACATCTTTTTCCATTTCTGCTTTTTTTTAAAATACAGTAATATGTCCACTATTCTATACAAATAATTTGTGGTAATTATCATCATTTCAGCTTTATCATTATTGCTGATAAAAAATAAAATAGCAAGCTTCACTTCTATATATAAAATATTATTTATATTGGGTTTCTCTGTGTTAACAGCCCTGGCTGTCATGGAATTCGTTTTGTAGATCAGGCTGGCCTTGAACTCATAAGGATCTGCCTGTCTCTGTCTACCATGTGCTGGGATTAAAGGCATGAAACACTGTAGCCCAAAGTTTCTGGCTTGTCCAGCAGGTCCCACAGCCACTTAGCCCCAAATAATCATACAAAGGCATATATTAACTACAAACTGTTTGGCATATGGCTCAGGCTCTTTATTATCAGCTAGTTCTTACAACGTAACTCATTACTATTAATCTATGTCTTGCCACATGGCTAACTGCTTACCTGTGTTCCATTACATTTTGTTCTTTCGTGTGGCTCATGATGCTTCTACCTTGACAAGCTTCCCTTAATTATGGACTGAAACTATGAATCAAAACAAATATGGACCATGGGAGACCAGCTCCCACAATCTGCTCCAAGGTAATAAAAGAAATGCCTCAGAGTAGGGAAGGCATAAGAAACTTTTTTTTTTTTTTTAAATCTGGGATAATAAATCTCTACCTAACTGACTGGTAAAATAAGGAAACATACATGCCTTCTGATGGTAACTTTCTCTTTTACTTCACCTTAAAAATGGTCTCTGACTCTTTCTGTCTCCATTCAGCTACATATCTCCCGACTGCTACATTCTATATATACAACTATATATCTTTCTTTACATACATATGGTCATATATCTCTACATACAGTTACATCTATTTTCACATGTCCACACAACTTTCTTTTACATACATTTTTCTTCTACATGCCCTTTTATAGTTTCATCTTCCTTCCCTCCACACAGTTAAGATTCTCCATATAGCCATAGCTATTCATCTCATTTACATAGCTCTCACCATTTAACATTTTACACTGTTCTTACACATTCTCACAAGGCTGTTGTATAGTTTCTATATGTAGCAGAAACTCTCACAATTTTATCTCTCTCTCTCTCACACACACATATGCTTCTTATATATCACTCATTCACTCTTTTCTTACTCACTGTCATCTATTCATTCTCTCACATATCTCTCACCCTCTCTTTAGGCTTCTTCATCTCTCATTCTGCACACATACATTTAAATTCTGAATATCTTGATCCCTACATTTCTGCTGCTTCTTACATACTCTCATTCATACATATTCATTCCTCTTTTTCCTCTCTCCCATTATCATTTCTCCCTGATACCTTGGACAATTATATGTTACATTTCCAATTATATGTTACTATTCTAATAACATGTGAAGTCATAGTTTTTCTTAGGCTAGTAAGGTCACAAAGACCAGCCAGTACAATGCTTGGCCTTGCAGGTAATTTTTTCCCAGAGAATGACATTGTAATTCAGGACTTAATAACAGTAGCAGGTTGAAACTTGAGTGGTCAGAGTATGTGCACAAAGTCAACTATTGCAAGGGTAGAATGTCTCAAAACAGCCTGGCCTTGATTTAACATTAAACAACACCTGGGAATTAGTCTTTGTATATTTTCTGCAGGAGCAGCTTGCTCTGTTTGAATTTGTTCTGAAGTTTAAAAGTAGTTGTCTTTGAGACTGAAAATACTGCTACTTTCCTTTGTCAGTAAAGAAGAATATTCTGATATTATTTCTATTCATCAGAATTATGTAGCTTCAACAGAAATAAACTTTCCTGACTATCCACAACTATAAGTGTGCCCAAAGATGTAAAACACACTACCACTGGGCTGTGGAAAGAACCCCACAGCTGTGGGAGGCATAGCAGTGGCACCTAAGAAAGTTACAGACAAAATATAATAACTGGTGACCAACAGTCAGTGACCCCACAGCTCTGCCAGGTGGGGCTCTCCATCAGGAAATTATACATCTAGTGGGTTGACTTATTAAACACTAGTTATCATCTGCTATATACTCCCATGGCCCTTGGCACAAAACAAACCTTTCTTCCTTAAATTGTTTATCTTAAATATTTGTCATAATGACAAAATCTGTAATACATTAAATATTACTTTCCTTGCAGTGTGTTCATTTTTGTAACACCTTTCATTTGCTGGGATTACTGGCATGCACCATCATGCCGAGAATACAATATCTTCTCTACTCCTTCAGTTTTGGTAGATGTCTATAATTTACTTTGAAAAGTATTCAAAATATTATATGGTCTTGTGGATGAGTACAGATGTACTGTACCTGTAGATGTACTTGTTCTGAAATAATCCAAAACCCAAATTTTTTGAATATCTCATTACTCATCAAGTGCATTTAACTACATGTGATGTTGTCCTGGCTAGTTTTATGTCAACTTGACACAACCTAAGTTATCAGAGAGGAGGGAGCCTCAATTGAGAAAATGTCTCCATAAGGCTGGGAGCAAACCTGTTGGGCATTTTCTTTATTAGCAATCGATGGGGGAGGGCCCAGCCCCATTGTGGGTGTTACCACCGCTGAGTTGGTGGTCCTAGGTTCTATAAGAAAGCAGGCTGAGTAGGCGAAGGGAAGCAAGCCAGTAAGCAACAACCCTCGATGGCCTCTGCATCAGCTCCTGACTCTAGGTTCCTGCTGTGCATGAATTCTTTCCCTCACTGCCTTTGAGGATGAACTACTATGGAACTGTGTGTGAAAGAAACCTTTTCCTCTCCAAATTGCTTTTTAGTGAAGGTGTTTACTCACAGCAACAGAAATCCAAACTAAGACACATGTTAACATAAAATGCAGATGAATCAGAAGTACTTTAGGCTATATATATAATAAAAGTGTAAGGAACACATAAATCACATTATAATATAATGTGAATGGTAAAATCAAATTGGTAAACAGATGCTTATTGTAAAATTTTTTATCCTTGTTGAATCTTTAAAAATTTATTTAAAAATGTTTGGAAAATAGCACAGTTACACACATGAACTCACAGTAGTTTTAACTGTATGCCTTAGGTCTACATAAGATCAAGCCAGCCAAAATCTCATCATGGATTGGAAAAGAGTTCATGAAGTCCTATTCCTAATTGAGAAACTATTGACAACTAATGGCTGCTGGTGGGAGAGGAGAATCAGTTTTCTTCAGAAATGTGGTCCCTAAAAGATTGCTCATGCTCTAGTGGATGGTCCTACACCCTACACCAAGCAGCACTAGGTAGACCCAGTGAGTTTAAGAAAAATAAGCAATGACCTTGGAAGGGAAAATTAGAGGGGAGATGGGGCAGTACTGAGAGTAAAGGAATGGGTGGATTTGATCAGAATGAATTATATGCATATATGAAATTCTCAAATAATAAAAAAGACTAGAAAAGGCTAACTCAAATATGAATAGAGTGAAAGAATGAAAAAAAAGATCAGGATTCTAGTGGCGCATGATGGTACACACTCTTAATCTCAGTATTCAAGATTAAAGCAGAAGCAGCCAGATCTAAGTGATTTTGAGGTCAATCTATTTACAGAGTTCCAAACCAATCAGAGGTACATAGTGAAACTTTGTCTTAATTTTTTTTTCTCTAAGCCAGCCATGATGGTGCACAACTTTAGTCTCAGTACTTGGGAGGCAGAGGCAGGGCTACCATACTGAGTATTAGAACAGCCAGAGCTACAAAATAGAGACCCTGTCTCAATTTTTTTCCAGAAAAATCTTAAAAGTACTAACAATAAATATGAAAAAAAAAATCACACACACACACACACACACACACACACACACACACACACGGGAAAACAAAGTCACTTAACACAAATACTGGGCTATAAAAGCAATGAAAAATATCAGTCAATTGTCTTGTTACTTTGTCTTATTACTATCTTAGTTATAGCAATAAATATTCAACATGCAATATAACTCAGATAATAAAACGTTAATTCTTAAATTTTAAGATAAAAATTTATAAAATCTTTAGAATTTCAACCAGGCATGGTGGCACATACCTTTCACCCCTGTAATCAGGAAGCAGAAGCATGCACATTTCTGAGTTTAAGGTCAGCCTAGTCTACAGTGTGATTTGGACATATAGTGAGAATCTATCTTAAAAAAAAAAACCCTTTAGAACTCCATTGGGAATTGCATATGTGATATAAAAATTGAAAAAAATAAAGGCAGATATGTTGTATCCAATATGAACTAACTTAAGCAGCAGGGTACATCCACGAGTTATTTCCTTTACTGCATCATTTGAGGACTCACCTTCTGATGGCATTAAAAGATATGGAGGAAGAAAGATTATGCTTTTTGCCTGTTTACTCTCAATCTCACTGATAAATTCACCTATCTTGTTCCATAACCATTCCTTTGCTGAATGATATAAGAACCTACTTTTTTAAAGACTCCAACAAAGATTGAAGACTGGCAGCTCCCTAGAACTTCCCTGGGACTCTGTCGCCAGATTGGAGACTGCTGCGACATCCAGTCTCAGGGACTGAACACTACTAAATCCTTGGCCTTTCCATCAAAAGAAAGACTACAGCCTGTAAGCCACTCTAACAAATCCCCTTTAAATATGCATATATTCATGCTATCAGTTATGTTCTTTTAGAAAACTCTGACTAAAACAGATTGGAATGTAGTCCTTTGAATGAGGATGGACCTGATAGTATTCATATGTTTGAATACTTGTTCTCCAATTGGTGGAAGTATTGGAAAGTATATGGCCTTTTTAGAAGGGATGTGTCATTGGAGACAGAATTTGAGGTTTCAAAAGACTCTGGTTATTCTCAGTGTCTTGCTCTCTTTTTGCCTCCTAGTTGTGGATAAATATGTGAGCTCTCAGCTGTTTCTGATACCATGCCTCTGCTTCACCATCATGGTCTCTGGTCCTTTGAAACAATAAGCTCAAATGAAATGCCTTCTTTTAGAAGTTGCTTTGGTCATGGTGTTTTATCACAGTAATAAAAAAATAACTCAGACAAGTAGAAAACATGTCACTTTCCCTGTTATAGTAAATACTCTTGACTTTTCTTAGGCTATCTAAAAAAATATATAACTGGGTAAATCTGGGTATCAAACTATGAAATACAAGAAAAAATAAAACCTTTTTGTTGTGAAATATTACTTTTACTGGGACAAAATATGTTATATTTATTTATACTGCAGAATATTACTTTAGCTGTGTAAAGATGTGTTGTATTTGTTTATGCTACATTTCTTCAGTTATGAAATATGTGTTGCTGTCTCACCTTGCCTGTCTAAGGTACCTGATTGGTCTAATAAAAAGCTGAATGGCCAATAGGTAGGCAGGAGAGGGGTAGGCGGGGCTGCTGTGCAAAGAGAATAAACAGGAGAGGAGAATGAGAGGAAAAAAGCATAAGAGAACAAGGGAGAAAGAGAGGGACATGCTCAGGGCAAGCCAGCCAGGCAGCCACCAGCCAGCCAGATACAAGAAACAATGAAAGTAAGATATACAGAAGGAAAGAAATATAAAAAGCCCTGAGACAAAAGGTAAAAAAAGAAAATAGGTAGTTTAAGTTAAAAGACCTAGCCAGAAAAGAGCCTAAGCTAGGTCGAGCATTCAAAACTAATAATAAGTCTCCATGTCATGATTTGGGAGCAAGCTGATGGTCAAAAAAAAAAAAGCACTTGATACGACTTTCAGCATAACAAATTGCCTTTCTTTGTAGAAGTATTACGATTACAAAGTATTACCTAAGGATACCAAATAAATAAAACAATATTTATATTAATTTTACATTAAAAGATCAAGATGTAAATTATTGTTTCTTAATTTTCAAACAAATAAAAAGAAATATTTACATACCTAATATTATTTTTAAGGACTTTTGAGCAACTGAAGCATTTAAAAGTTGTGTGAGTCTTCAGTTCTTCCTCAACAGCTCCTTCATGTCTTCCATAATAAAAGTCACTAACTAGCATGATCAATTTTTCTTTATCTGAGCCAATAAAAACTTTCTTTTCAGCCCTTGGATTTTCGGACTTAAGAGTCTCCAGAAAATTATTTAACATATCTGGGCAGCAACGCTAAAAGAGGAAAAATAGTATGTTTTATTTGAACCTCTTATAAAAATCAGATGTCAAAAATGAGTTCTATATTCACAATAGGTTCAGAGCATATAGAGAGAGCTATGCTTAGCAATATGTATGAGAAGACATCCACCAAACCACTGGCTTCCTTCCTTAAAAACTGCAAAAATTTCAACAATAAACACTACTATTTTAATAAAAGAAATAACTTCCAAAATAAATGAAAAACATTTAAACTTTTAAATTTTAAGTACCTTGTAATTTTTGTTTTTAGAGCAAGCTTTATTAATTTGCTTTTTGAACATGGATCATAATTTCATATTGATGTCAAGATATAGCTTAAAAGGTACATATTATGTATGAAGCTTAATTACCTATTGACATAGTAATAGTTTAGTAAAGCACATTTGGAACTAGACATCTGAGCACAGTTGTTATGTCATTCTCCTAACATAAGGCACTAGATAATGTGTGTCTTACAAAGAAAGAGTTATCAGTTACATTCTCAAAATCTCAATGCAGTTAAATACTTAAATATTTCATGAGGGAAATTTATCCTGAATAAAATCAAAATCTCATTTAAACTGATTCTAATATAAAATACTTTTTTTACATAAGTCTTTTCTCAATGAAAATTTATTTTTTTATATATAATTTACAGTGGTAAAATTGTTCTAAAAGGATACTCTAAGAATAAATGGAGCACACAGGAGAAGTGGCTCAGCAGTTAAGAGCATTGGCTACTCTTCCAGAGGTCCTAGGGTTCAATTCTAAGTACCTACATTGTCACAACTGTTTGTAACTGTAGTCCTGAGGAAGCTAATGCCTCTTTTAGCCTCCAGGAGCACCAGACATGTAAGTGGTATATAGACATGCATGCAAACAAAGTACCCAAACACATAATAAAAACATAATAACTAGAGAACACAAATGAGAGAATACATTTGAAAATCATTGAATTCTTATAATTATTGAATATTTAAACTTAAAAAGTGTTAGAAAACAACTGTGAGAATTCTTATAATTCAGTAGCACAACAATAACAAAAAACAGCATTAAAATAACCTAAACCAACTTAAAAACAGACACAGATGGTAGGAAACTAGAAAGGGGTTTGTGCATGAAAGGAAAAAAATTACTTTCAGAAGAAAATGACTAACACCTCTGACCTCTACATGTGTACAGTGTGAAGCGCACACTTACACCCAAACACACAAATGCACACACACATATTTACACATAAAAGATACCTAATAAGTAAATGACTAGATAAAAAAGGAATTTAGGCCAGAATTCATAAAATGTCAATGAAGCTATGAGACAGACACAAACACAGACAAACACAAACACACACACACACATACACACATGGGGGAGGGGGAAAGAGAGAAAGAGAGAGAGAGAGAGAGAGAGAGAGAGAGAGAGAGAGAGAGAGAGAGGAGAAACACTGTATCCTCAAGAAAAGACAAAATACAACTGTCAGATACCAAAAAAAATTACTGATGATGTGAGACTGGATTCACTAATCTCACATGCGCTCAGGTAGGTAGACGGACTAACATCTAGTATCAGTTTTGCTCCCAGAATAGATATTTGTATTTGTAATTCTGAGAACTCATTCTCACCACTCTACTTTTCTCCAAGATGTGGCATTCAAGAAAAATCTTCTTTGGAACAGTACGCAGAATCTTTTCCTAAAATGCTTCTTGGCATTCTCCCTATCCTTCTTTTCCACATATCACCTATCTTACTGTTTTTCTTTCCTCCTTCCTCACTGGCATTTACACAGGGCAGGCAAAGAGAAGACCTTTACTCTTTACAAAGATACAACAGAATACTGAACTATCTGGTTACGTATTTTAAGTTAAAAATCCCATACTTTTTTAGTAGCTTCAAATTTATCTAAAACCTAAGTTCAGGAGCTTGAAATACCAATATAAAGCTATAATTCATTTACAACTCCATATACTCAATTTTGGACTGAGTTAAAACTATCATTTCATAAGAAATGCTTCACTAGGAAATTGTGGAAAATTAAGACATAAAACTAAGATTTACATGGAGAAATAAGAAATATAGGAAAAAGTAAAATAAAAAATTTTAAGTTATAGTAAAGATTAATAAAGTGCTTACTTTATGAGAAGTATAAAGAATGATGGCATGATTTAGTCAATAAAATATTATAACTTATTAATTTTTAATTAAAATTAAAATGCAATACACACATACTATATAATGTGTGTATGACGGACTTAAGTTTTATAATTTCATGATTGGGAGAAATTTAAATTTTGTATAGTCATTATGAAAATTATTTTTTACTTGTGTGTGAAAATGATAATAAAGGAAGCATTATTATTTAAATATCTATAAAAACAAATATTTAGTCTCTATTATTCTTAATATTTCATGGACTCATGAACATTTTCAAAACTCAAAATTCGAAACTATTTTACCTTCATGTGACACTTCAAAGAATCCAAAAAACCGAACTTAACATTGCACTTTGGACAAGTTCTTAGTGGAGGTGTCTTAGTTTCAGACTGAATTGATGATGAGGTATTTTCATCTAAAATAGAGGACTTTTATGAGTAAAAATGAATCTTTAAAAAAACTTAAACATGTTTAAAAATCCATCACAATTATAAATATTTATTTTTAACTACTATTTTTCTATGTGAGATTTCATACTTACTTGATACTACAACCTGGGAGGAAGCCTCTGAAGGAGACTTATTTAAAGATGCTGAAGAGGAAGGACTTGTTTCAGAAACACTTGCATTGATCTTTGGCTTTTTTGGACTAACACTGTTTATTTTGGAAGTGGAAGGATGTTTTAATCCTAATGAAGTTTGATCGATACCTACAAAGATTTGAACAGCAGGAAAGATACTTATAAATGCTTTAGCATAGAATATTACTTCTTTAAACTGCTATAAAAATGACCTTCGATTTAAAATTTAGTAAAAACACCTTGGAGATAACTTAAATGTTAAAATAATTATATAATCAAAAAGCAGAAACTATACAAGGAAGCAGTTTCTATAGATCATATATTTCAAATTCACAAAATAAACTGTAAGGGAGGAAACTATAAAGATACTTTCAAATAAAGCTATCCAGTAAAAGAGACAGGCTGAGGGAAAAAAGTATAAACCTCATAAAAACCAAAGCAACAATAACAACTATAATATTACAAAAAAGACAGGAAACAAGAAGATAACTTTCTCTGAGCTAAATTCTTACAAATGGATTTATGTTTGGTGATTACATACATTCAAACTTAAAAAAATTAACTCTAAAATTCAGGAGGATTCTTTAAAGGTCTTTTTAAAATCTTGAGCTGAATTTGGTCTTCTCCCAACTAATAAGCTGACAAGCTGTTAAAATTATTTGGTTGTTCCCTTATGTAGAAAGTGGAAACAAAAAGGCTTCAGCCATTCATATGAAAATCTAGAATTTCTCTAATGACTTTCTAACCACTATCCTGAGTTAATTAGATATGACAGGCATTTCAGACAGAGCTTTTTCTTTTATGTTTTATCTGACTTTTGCTATTTGAATAGAGATTTCATTGAGAGAAATAGTTGTGTTTGAAAACCATCATCTTAGCATGCAAAGGATTAGACAAGTCATGGCCATCTGTTTGAGAAACAGACACAGAAAATAATTTTAATAAAATAATCCAAAATAAATTGTACTTTGTGCCTCTAAAATAACACAGTTTAATGCTCTCAAGTATTCTGTCAAATTTATAAAGTTTCATTCTTTGAGATGACAGAATTCTTTCTCCTATCATTATAGGCTATGCTTACTGAAAAATTACTGCCAGCAATTGAGACTGACTTTGGTTTTGTTACTTTAATGTTTTTTTAAGATGCTTGTGTCACTTGAATAATTAATAAACACTGGCATTTTGCACTAGGTAATATTATACAACATGCTAGGTAATAATACATTTTAATATATAATTTTTAAAAATTTATTTTTATCATATTTATGTACATGTATGTTTGTGCATCTCTGTGAATGTATGCTACATGCCTGCCCACAGAGCCTAGAAGGTGTCAGATCTCCCAGAGCTGGTGATTATTGTGCATCTCTGTGACTATATGCTACATGTATGTCTGTAGAACCTAAAGGTGTCAGATCTCCCAGAGCTAGAGTACCAGGTAGTTGTGAGCTACCTGACACGACATGGGTGTAGGGAACCAAGCTCAGGTCCTCCAGAAGAGCAGCAAGTGCCCTTAACCTCTGAGCCATCTCACCAGCTTCCTAATATATAACTTTGAAGCACGGGGACATCTAAATTAAAGAAAATTACTCTGAGATAAAGAGTTTTAAATACCATCCTTCAAATTAATTTTTATTGCTTTGGTCTTTGCTATTCCCTACTTTCAGGTCTTCCTATTTACACAAATAAAAATGAGCAGGTGGCCCTGGTTAACTCTAGTGGGTCATAAAGCAAAAGCAAAAATAAAAACAAAATTAAAAGACAAAAAGTGGGATGGGGACTTGGTTGGAGGACAAGAGAGGGTGGGATGAATATGGGGTGGAGAGAATGAGTGTGGCCAGAATGCATTACATACATTTATGAAACTGTCAAAGAATAAATTGATAAAAGGAACCTTTTTGAAATTAATTAATTTTTGAGATGGAGTCTCACTTTGTAGCTTCAGCTATCCTGGACTTTGCTATGTAAACCATTCTGGCCTTGAACTCACAGAAATCTGTATGTCTCTGCTGGGAATGAAGGCATGCACCACTATGCCTGGCTAAAACACAAAAATCTTATTCTCACAAAAAACCTATTTCCCTTCTTCAAAGTCAAGCTCAAATCTAATTTTCTCTATGAACCTTGATGGTCATAGTAAACAAGATGTGCTTTCAAACATATCACATATTTATAATTATTATTATAAACCTGAATAAACCATTTAAGGTTTATAAAACAGCTTTCACTTTTCTTATTTTTGCAAACTCAATAAAATCCTAAAATGAGTAACATTATCTCCAAATATATTAGTTTTAGAAAATGAATGTATTATGTGAGAAACATGAAATAATATTTTAACAATGTGAGAAAATGAAATGTAAAGTTAGGTGAATTGATAAAATCTACACAAATCTGTAGAACAAAAGTTTAACTTGTATGTTTTCATCTGACTTTAACAGTGTTTACTATTCAAGATAAAGCTCTTTTCTCTACAGTTTAAAAAAACTTTTTGTTGAGACAGGGTCTTAGCAGTCCATGCTGATCTTGAACTTGCTATGCAGCCAAGACGAGCCCTCAAACTCCTGGTCTCCTGGCTCCATCTTCCAAGTGGTAAAATTTTATGCATGTGCCACCACACTCGGGAAATTTTTAAATAATGAGTAGGAGTTGCTGTCTTTAACTTTTAGAAGCTTCACAAATTGAGACTTGTTTTAGCAATGAGACCATGTGCTTAGTAAAATCAAATTTAAGACTATTTCATTTCCCTATTCATTATTGTTCTTGGCTATTTTTCTCACTGAACATAAGTCAATATCAAATGAAGTATTTAGCAAAGTTAGACTACTTATTAGTAAAAAAAAAATTAAAAGGATAATTATGTTCCCCTCTAGTGAAGTATGTCAAATTAGCAAATAGAGAAGCCACATTATAGAGAATTTCTTATTTTACCTAGGGAATATTCTTCCACTATCATACTAATTTACTTCACATTCATATGACGAATTTTGTCATGGTAGAAAACATTTTTTAAAAAATGAATTTTATTTCAATTATCCAATTTATGTTCCTTCAATGGATATGTACTAAGTACTGATCATGTGCAAGTCATTATCTCCTAAATCCTATCATTTTATAATATCACTTTATTATTACATTTAACTATCTCAAAACTAAAGCTATTCAGTTCTTATAAATTACTATTCTCCAAATAATAAATACATTTGTTACAGAGTATATTTAGGAGGAGGACATTGGGTTACTTCTCTGACTCACGGAAATTATATTAAGATTTCATAGCTCACAGATAGTTAGTTCTAAATGAGAATAAGGTCAGTTATGGTTGTGAAGTCTTTAATCCCAGCACTCAGGAGGCAGAGGCAGGAAGATCTCTGAGTTACAGGCCAGTCTGGTCTATAGAGTGAGTTCTAGGACAGCCAGGACTACATAGAGAAACCTTGTCTTGAATAAGCAAAAAAGAAGCAAAAAGAAAGGAAAGAAAGAGAATAATCTCCAGTAGCACACACTAACAGAAAGAAAGAAAATAGTGTAAAACATGTTATTAATGTAAGATTGCACATGAAAAGCATTCAGAAATGATTAACTCTATTTCCAACTTACATGCAAAAAAATAACATGAAGGCACTGACTTCAGAAGAGAATTTTAAAAATATGTGTGTATGTGTTTGTGGGTACCTGTGGAGGTTAGAAAATATCCTGCCAGAGTCAGTTCTGGGTTCAAAGTCAGCATGGGTTCAAAGGTCATATTCAGATCATTAGGTGTGGTGACAATTGTCTTTATTTGTTGAGTCATCTTGCTGGCTTTTTAACTCTTTATTAATTTGTTTATTTAATGTACATCTGTGCATGTGATGGAGTTGATTCTGTACTTTTACTATGTGACTTCCAGGGATTAGTTAGGAAGCATTCACCTTTAGCTGAGCCATCTTTAGGCCCTTGTACAGAAATTCTATATGAACATTAACAAAGTCTCTTTTTAATAGATTTTAAGAAGAAATACTAAATCAAACCTTCTGTACTCTTTTTCAGTATGCTGGAAGATGGTGTATCCTTGGTTGAGTCTAATTGTAAGGCAGAAGAAGCACCTGGAACATCTTGTGAGGAAGGCTTTGGAAAACTCTGTAAAATGTTAAAGTTATTTTGTTTGTCAATTATTAGAAATGTAAACTGAACCGTATGCTAGTACTACAAAGACAAGTTAGAAAACACAAATGCAATTACTACTCTGCTAAAGTGAGCACATTCTGGGTGAGAAGCATATCAGTATTCTTCATTATTTTTGGAATTTTTCTGGAAAACAAAAATTAGTTGTAAATAAAATTTTAAAATTAAAATGTGTTAACACTGCCAAGGTTTCATTTTTGGTATAACTTCTCTGCAAGAACATTTTAGTAGTATCTACTAAAAGCCTTTAGTAGTACCTCCTTTGATATAATCACTATATTTCTAAGAATTTGTGTTAAGGAAAAAATTTTTAATGGAGTATAATAGCAAAATATGAAAACTTGTGTGTTCAGCAAAGAGGAATAGTTAAATGTTTGACAGGCTATTGAGCATCATCATACTTTTGAGGAATATACAATAAATGACAAAAATATATTTTCAATATAATACTCAGTGAAAATAAATAGGTATCAAATCTGTATAAATATGGTCCTGAATGACAGACTACACTATCTACAGAAAATAAAAAATATAAAATATATTTCCTTGTTTCTACTCATTTTCATATATGTAACTTTCACAATAGGAAACAGATTTTGTCTGCTTATCTTATGCTTTCAAGCTGAGAGATGATTAGGTTGTAAAAATCTTACTTTCTTACTAAAAATACTCTTTTTTAATTTGAGGGAGAGGCAATAAAATAAGGTTTCCCAACATAAACTTTCATAGCCTAGGACTGACTATGTAGAATAGACTGGTCTCTTCATCCTTCTGCCTCAGTTTCCTGAGTGTTAGTAACAGCCATATGCCATCATGCTTGGCTTTGTTACTAAATTTTCTCAGTTTTTTAGAAAATTAAAGAGACAGAGACTAGAGAGATGATGTCTTAGTGTATAAGAGTACTTGCTGTTCTTGCTGGGGTCCTGGGTTCAGTTCTCAGAACCCACATAGAAGCTTACAACTGAATACAACTCTAGTTCCAGGGGCCCTGGCACCCTTTTCTGGCTTTTATAGGTATAAAACATATACATGGTGTACATACATACTCATAGACTTAAGATTTCTGAAGACAGGTATCAATTACCTAAATGAGTAGGGCAGTGGTGACTTTTTTTTTTAAAGTAGATACTTAAATGTATAGCGTATAAACCTCTGGATTAATATGATTTGAAATCCTATGTTTATTAGTTACTAGCTCTGAGGAATCATTTACATTCTGAGTTTCAGTCTTTTCAACCATAAACTGTGAATAATAACCTCCCTCATGGGGATGTCCTAAGAATTATGTAAGAATTACACTTGCACATGTAAGAATTACACTTGTACATATTAACTTTTTCCCTCCAAATGTTAAGCATTACCACTATTTCTTATCTCTATTAAAAGTCTTTTGTTATTGCTCTACTTGGTGAGGGAGGAGGGAGGGATTATTTTGTTTTGTGAGACAGAGTCACACTATGTAGTCCAGTTGAGTGTGGAACTTACTATGAGGAGACTGGTCTCAAACTCATAATCTTCTTGCCCTTAGCTTCCCAAGTATTAGGACTACAGGCATGTTAATAACAATGCTGGCTTAAAATGTCTATAAACTAAACAATGAAAAGAGTTTTAAAATAAACAATCACTCTTTTTCTCAGGCTTCTGGGAAGATGGTGGACATTTAGACCGAATGTGCTTACCAAAAGCAGCCCACAATCTTTCAAAATAAGAAGCGTGTTCTGCTTGGAGAAACCAGCAAGGAAAAACTCCCTCGGTACTACAAAAACATCGGTTTAGGATTCAAGACGCCTAAGGAGGCCATCGAGGGCACCTACATAGACAAGAAAAGCCCCTTCACTGGTAACGTCTCCATCTGAGGTTGTATCCTGTCTGGTGTCGTTACCAAGATGAAGATGCAAAGGACCATTGTCATTCGCAGGCGACTATCTCCATTACATCCGGAAGTAAAATCGCTTTGAGAAGCGCCACAAGAACATGTCTGTGTACCTGTCCTCATGTTTCAGGGATGTACAGATCAGAGACATTGTCACCGTGGGAAAGTGTAGGCCCCTGAGCAAGATGGTGCGTTTTAATGTGCTCAAGGTCACCAAGGCTGCTGGCACCAAGAAGCAATTTCAGAAATTCTGAGAGGACTGATCAACTCCCTAGAACAAATAAAGTTATTTTCCAGCTCACAGGAAAAAATAAAATAATTCTAAACAGTCATGATTTCTTAGAATAATCGTCTCACTTAAGAACACCAAAGTTTACTCTCTTAAAAAGCTGATTTCCTGTGTGTTTCCTTTTTACTTTGTTCTTTCTTTAGCTATAGAGAGCTTTTGAGTTTTATGAGGTTGAACCTGTCAGTTCAGAAAGTTCTTTCTTATTCCTATATCATGTAGGGTACTGCCTGTTTTCTTCCAGCAGTTTCCATGTTTCAGGTTGCAAATTCAAGTCTTTGATCCACTTTGAGTTAATTTTTGTACAGGGTAATAGATATGGATCTAATTTCAATCATCTATATATGGACATCCAGTTTTCTACAGTCATTAGTTGAAGATGCTGTCTTTTCTCCAGTGTGTTTTTGGCCTCTTTGTTAAATACTAAGAGTAGAATACAGGGGCTAGAAAGCTGGCTCATCAGTTAAGAACACTGGCTTCTCTTGCAAAGGACCCAACAGCCACATATCAGCTCACAACTGTCTCTTAACTCCAATTCCAGGGGATCCCGAAGCCCTCACACAGACATACATGCAGGCTACCAACGCACATGGGAAAAAATAAAATAAAAACAAAAAGGGTGTAAAGATGGCTCAGTGGGTAAGAGCGCTGGCTGCTCTTCCAGAGAACCTGGGTTCAATTCTAGCACCCACATGGCAGCTCACAACTGTCTATAACTTCAATTCAGGGGACCTGACACCTTCACACAGATATGCATGCAGGCAACACAGCAATGCACATAAAAAAGTACTGGGGTTGGGAAAGGCTTGATAAAAAATCCTAGGCTAGGTAACCATTGGAGTTTTAGTATTCCTGGTCTACATAGTGACTTCCAGGACAGCCAGATCGACATAGTGAGAACCTGTCTGGAAAAAACAAAACAAAACAAAACAGAAACCTAAAGATAATGACGTTTTCTTTGAGTAGTTATGGCAGTTAGCTATGACCATTCTTAATTCTAACTAGAAACATACTGTCCATTGTGTTCCTGAATTAAATGTGAAGTTAAAAAATACTTACAGGTTTAGACACAGTTGGAACAGCAGAACTCTCTGAAGATTTGGATTCAGGATGAAATCTAGGCAAAGCAGCCACTGGATTAGGTGGTAGATTTCTGAAGTGTCGATTTGTAGGTTTGAATATATTAGAAATAGCTATATGTAAAGAAAAAAACCAAAACAATATAATGAACATATTGGTATACAATTGTGTCAAATAGTTTAAAATTAAAATAGTAAGGATTTAGCCATTAAGCACACCCACTGCTCTTGCAGTGGACCACAGGTCTGGTGTTTTAACAACCACATATTAATTCCAGTTCCAAGGGATTCAATGCCCTCTTCTGCCCTTCATCAGCACCTGCACATACATGGTACACAAAAACTCACACAGATGCAAATACATACATATAAATAAAAAGCTCTATAGTATTAAGACAGTACAGTAATACTGTACCTGGACTGAGTGAGTCATTCTTTTGTCCCTTTGAAGATGAGCCAGGGCTACATCTGTTCAAAATATCTACAAGAACATTTAAATACTCATTACTGAAATGAAACACATAAGATGATGGAAAAATGTCTAAAATAGACATAACAACCAGTGATAGAAATATAGCTATTCCCCTTAACAAGATTTTATGACTCAAGTTCTTGCTACTCAAAAATGAAGCCCATAACCAATCCTCATGCCACATTTCACATCCCTAGATGTCGTATGCTTCCTTATGGACCAGCTGACTGGATGCTTATTTCATGATTCTCAATATCATTCTTGAGCTCTGAAAGGAAAATTATCAAAAAGCAAATTAAACTTAACCTAGATTTTAGTATTTGATTAGCTCAGAGGTTAAATACACTACTGTAGAAATTAATTTGGGCATAACAGGACACTCTATATAATTTCAAACTGTTTTCTCTCATCCCTGTGTGAACATAATTTTCGATAAATGAGGTATCATAGTTAAATTTAGAATTTTTAAATTTGTTTAAAATTTTCTTATCACAAGAAAGTGATATCTAAGTTATGGTTTCTACTGCTGTTGATAAAACACCAACACCAAAAGCAACTTGGACAGGGAGGGGTTTAAACATCTCATAACATGTATTCCATTATTCTATCTCTGATAAAAATGCATAAACGATTAAACAGTTGTCTTGATATGGGAATCTTTATCAGACACAAACATTCTAAGCATTCCAAATACTTCTTTTGCTGCGCATTTGAACTAAAAGGAGAAAAAACAAAGAAGTAACAAACAGGACACTTGAATTCTTCAAAAACTAGAAGAGGGTATACTCTGTCCAGAGAAGATGAGCTAACAACTGTAAATCTTCCCATCTCCCTCCACTCCTCCAAGTCTTATCCCCAGCTTTGTAGCAGACCACCTGAGGGTGGCCTCTACGCATTCTCTGTCACTATTTCCAAAGCACTAAGCAGATCCTAGTGGCACACATTGCTTTCATCTCTCCTGTGGGATCCCTCTGCCACCCATCCTGCATTCCTAAGTGTCAGATCCCAATATCTATAAACATATTTTACCGGGAAACCCTAGTGGCCACACTAATTAAGATTCCAGAAGAATTCCCTACCAGGCAATAAGAACCAGAGAGGGCCAGAACTACACAGAGAAACCCTGTTTCTAAAAAAACTAACTGAAACTAAAGCAAACAAAACAGACAGGAAAAAGAAATCAAAGGGAAAAAAAGTGTACCCAACAAAGACAAGAACAGGCACCAGCAACTAGAATTACAATCTTCCCAAACCCAAGTGCTGAGACACCAGTGGAAAAACACAATAAAAGCCAGGACAATATGTCTCTCCACTAGAGCTCAGCAATCCTACTACAGGCTTTGGATACTGTAATACAGCTGAAGCATAAAAAGTAGATCTTAAAATAGCCTTTATTAATATATTAGAGGTCCTTAAAGAGGAAATGAATACATTCCTTAAAGAACCTATAAGAACATAGTGGAAGGAAATGAATAAAACATGGCAGTAGAATCAATAAAGACAACCCAAACCAAGGGAAATTTGGAGATAAAAAATTATAAATTTGAAAAGGACCCTCTAAGCCAAGCTTTACAGAATACAAGAAATGGAAAAAACTCAAGCATTAAAGACATAACAGAAGAAATAGATATGTGGGTCAAAGAAAATGTTAAACCTAAAAATAAATCCTGGCATAAACATGCAAGAAATCTGGGACAATAAGAGGAGACCAAATCTAAGAATAATAGAGGAAGGAGAAGAAACCCAGATCAAAGGCTTGGAAAATATTCTCAACAAAATCATGGATGGAAATTTCACTAACCTAAAGAAGGAGATGTCTAGTAAGGTACAAGAAGCATACAAACACCAAATAGACTGGACCAGAAAAGAAATTTCCTCCAGCACATAATAATCAAAACACCAAACTTAGAAAACATAGAATGAATATTTAAAGCTGCAAAGGCAAAAGGCCAAGTAACATATAAAGGCAAACTCATTAGAATGATACCTGATTGTTCAATGGGGACTCTAAAAGCCATAAGGGCCTGGACAGATGTTCTACAAACTCTAAGAGACTTCAGATGCCAGCCCAGACTACTAGACCCAGTAAAACTATCACAATGGATGGATAAAATAAGACATTCCATGATTAAATCCAAATTTAAACATCATTTAGCTACAATAACAGCCCTATAGAAGTTGCTATAAAAACTTCAACCTAAAGAGGTTAATCACACCCAAAAATAATCCCAGATCAAAAAATCAAGGACACCACCACCACCAACAACAAAATAACAGAAATCATCAAAATATCTTTCAAAATCAATGGTTTCATTTCCACAATAAAAGACACACTAACAGAATAAATGCAAAATAGGATCCATCCTTCTGCTGTATCCAAGAAACACACCTTAACATCAAGGATAGATATCACTCAGGGTAAAAGAATAGAAAATAGTCAAAGCAAATGGAAGTAAGAAGCAAGCTAGTGTAGTCATTTTAATATCTGACAAAATAGACTTCAAACCAAAGTTAATTAGAAGAGATAGGGAAAGACACTGCATAATTATCAAAGGAAAAATCCACTGAGGACACTGCAATTCTCAGCAACTACACATCAAACACAGTGCCAAGTTCATAAAAGAAACACTACCACAGCTTAAATAACATATTGACTCTACTCTCACACAAGAATAGTGGGAGACTTTAATACCCTACCTGACCAATAGACAGGTCATTCAGACAAAAATTACACATAAAAATGTTGGAGCTAACTCACTTTATAAACCAAATGAACCTACCAGATATTTACAGAACATTTTACTCCCACATGAAAGAATATAAATTGTTCTCAGCACCTCATGAAACTCTCTCCAAAACTGGCCACATATTCAGACATAAGCAAGTCTCGTCAGATACCAAAAAAAAAAAAAAGAAATAACACTATGTATTCTATGTGATCACCATGGATTAAAGCTGGATATCAAAAACAACAGAGAGCTTAAAAACTCATGGAAACTGAACGATTCCCTACTGAATAAAAAAAAAAAAAAAAACGGGTCAAGACACAAATGAAAGACTTTCTAGAATTGAACAAAAAAGGATATACAACATCCCCAAACTTATGAACAGAATGAAACTGGTTCCAGAGCAATTTCATAGCACTAGGTGCCTACATTTAAAAAAATGAAGAGTTCATAGTAGTCACTTACCAACATACCTAAAAGCTCTAGAACAAAAAGAAGAGATTATATACAAAGGGAATAGATGGCAAGAAATAATCAGGTCAGGACTGAAATCAATAAAATAGAAACAAAAGACGCATAGAATCATTTGTAATCAATGCAATGAGGCAAATAGTTCTTTGAGAAAAATCAGTAAGAGTGGCAAACCCCTATTCAAAGTAACTAAAAGGCAGAAGAGAATATCTCAATTAACCAAATTAGAAATGAAAAGGGGGCATAACAACAGACATCAAAGAATTCCAGAGAATCATAAAAACATACTTTAAAAACCTATACTCTACCATATTGAAAAATCTAAAAAGAAAAGGATAATTTTCTTAATAGATATCACTTACCAAAGTTAAAGCAAGATCAGATAAACAGAACTATAACCCCTAAAGCAGTAATTAAAGTCTCCTAACCTCCCCACCAAATGAAAAAGATGAGGCTCAGATGGTTTCAGTGCAGAATTCTTCAAGACTTTCAAAGAAAAGTCAATACCAATACTCTCTGAATTGTTTCATGAAATAGAAGAACATTACTCAATTCTTTTTGAGGCCAGTTTCTATGATACCCAAATCACATAAAAACCCAACAAAGAAACAAAATTACAGACCATTGTCCCTATAAACATAGATGAAAAAATTCTCAATAAAATACTTGCAAACTGAATCCAAGAACATATCAAGAAGATCATCTAGCATTATCAAGTAAGGCTTCATCCCAGAGATGCAGGATGGTTCAACATATGCAAATCAATAAATGTAATCCATCACATAAAAAAAATGAAAGACAAAAACAACACAATCATCTCATGACTTGCTGAAAAAGCCTTTGACAAAATACAACACCCTTCGTGATGAAAGTACTGGGGAGATTAGGGAAAAAGAGGCATGCCTAGACATAATAAAGGCAATTTGCAACAAGTCCATAGTCAACATCAACTTAAATAGAAAGTTAGAGCAATTCCACTAAGATCAGGAAGAAGACAAGGCTGTCTACTCTCTCCATAGCTATTCAATATGGTACTTGGAGTCTTAGCTAGAACAAAAGACAACTAAATGAGATCAAGGGGATATAAATCAGAAAGAAAAAGTCAAGTTATCTTTACTTGCAGATGATATAATAGTATATATAAGTGACCATAAAAATTCCACTGGGAAACTCCTACAGCAAGAAGCTGAAAACATATTAATTCACAAAATCAGTAGCCCTCCTATATATAAATATGACAAATGGTCTGAGAAAGAAAACAGAGAAATAACCTTTCACAATAACCTCAAATAATATAAAATATCTTGGAGTAATTCTAGCCAAACAAATGAAAGACTTATATGATAAAAATGGTAAGGCATTGAAGAAACTGAAGAAGATATTAGAAGGAAAGATCCCCATGCTCATGGATCAGTAGGATTAAACAGTAACAATGATCATCCTACCAAAAGCAATGTATAAATTCAACGCAATCCGCATCAAAATTCCAACACAATTCTTCACAGATCTTGAGAAGATAATTCTCAACTTTACATGGGAACACAAAAAGCACAGGATAACTAAAACAGTCTTGTACAATAAAAAACTTCTGGCAGTATCACCAGATTTCAAGTTGTACTACAGAAATACAGTAATAAAAACAGTATGGTATTGGCACAAACACAGACATGTTGATCAATAGAATAAAATTAAAGAACCATCCATAAAGCCACACACCTATGGACACCTAATTATTATTTATAAAGAAGCAAGAAATACACACTGGAAAAAAAGAAAGCATCTCCAACACATGGTGCCAGTCAAACTGGATACCTGTATATAAAAGAATCCAAATAGATCTATACTTATCACTCTGCACAAAATTCAACTCTAGGTGGATGAAAGACCTCAAAATAAATCCAGGTATAATGAACTGGATAGAAAAGAAAATGGAGAAAAGCCTTGAACTCACTGGCATAGTGAAAGACTTTCTAAATAGAGAAAATATTGTTAGTACAGGCACTAAGATGAACAATTAGTTATAAAACTGAGAAACTTCTCCACAGAAAAGATAATGTCATTCAGAAAAAGTAGCAGCCTACAGAATGGGAAAATAGAGAGCTAATATCCAAAATACATAAAGAACTAAAAAACTTAGATATCAAGGAAATAAATAACCCAATTTAAAAATGGGATACAGATCTAAACAGAATTCACAATAGAGAAAACTCAAATGGCTGAGAAACATTAAGAAATGTCCATTATCCTTGGCCACTAGGGAGATGCAAATTAAAACTGTTTTGAGATTTCATTTTCACCTATCACAATGGCTAAGATCAATAAAAATAAGTGACAGCTCATGCTGGAGAGGATGTGGAGTAAGAAGAACACTTCTCCATTGTTGGTACAAATACAAACTTATACAGCCACTAAAGAAATCAGAGCAGTTGTTTTTCAGGAAGATGGGAATCAATGTACCTCAAGATCCAGCTATAACACTGTTAGAAATGCAAGCACCAATCCAGCCACAAACCCTCAACTACAATGGGGTACTGCCAGCACAATATGCTAGGGCATTGTTGGTACAAAGCCCACGAGGGTAACCAAATAATACCTGATTTAAGGTGGAAGCCAAATCTGACACTGCTTTGGTGACAAAGAACCTGAGATTAGATAGCCCAGGGACTTAGGGTAAAACCAAATACTACTGTTCTAAAACAAACAAACAAACAAGAAAGTATAGTGATAAAATGACTCCTAATGATATTCTGCTATACTCATAAATCAGTGTCTTGTTCAGACACCAGAGAAGCTTCCTCCTGCAGCAGATGGGAACAAATACAGTCTCACAGCCAGACATCATGAACACCTAGTTCTAAGGTCTCCATCAAACTCCTCAGAACTCAGAGAACCCTTAGGCAGAGGAGGCTGAAGTTTAAGAGCTAGTAGGGATGTAGGACACCAAAGAAACAATGCCCTATAAATCACAAGATTGATGCACATATGAATACAGAGACTGCGCAAGCATGCACAGGACCTGCAAACATCTGCAGAGGTGAGAGTCCTAGAGCTTTAAAAAGTGGACACTTGCTACCACCCCTAATCCAGAAACATTCTCCAATTGATAATTACTTGCAAATGAAAATTTACTTTTCTCGGGCTGGAGAGATGGCTCAGAGGTTAAGAGCACTGACTGTTCTTCCAAAGGTTCTGAGTTCAATTCCCAGCAACCACATGGTGGCTCACAACCATCTATAATGAGATCTAGTACCCTCTTCTGTACACTGAATACATAATAAATAAATAAATATTTAAAAAAAAAAAAGAAAATTTACTTTTCTCTTAGGGAGTCTCATTGTGGAAACTAACTACTCTTAAGGCTAGGCTGCAAGCCCTGAAAAGGAACTCAACATGTACTGGTGAGTTCTTTATTTTATAATGTTGTGTCAGGGCTCTTTCTTTTTAAAATTTTATCTTATTTTTAATTTTCATTTTACTTAATTAAATATATATGTATATATTTTTCTTCTCTTTTTATCCTACAGGCCCTTTACATACATACTAGGTTTCCAGTTTAGTAGTTTTATGGGATGCTTAAGTGTGAGAATGAGTGGGTCTCTACATTTATTATCTGTTTCTTGTGTCTCTTGGGAGGCTCTTTTACTTCTGTTTGTTTATATTGTCCTATTATGATAGGTTAGGGTTTTGTTGTTATTTTTCCAGACAAGGTTTCTTTTAGCTCTGAAGAACAAACCTCACTCAAAGAGATCTGACTGCTTCTACCTCGGCTCCCCCACCCCCCACCAAGTGCTAGGATTAAAGGCATGTGCCATGATTGCCCATTGCGTTTATTATTCTCCTTTAGAAACCTATTTGTTTTCTAATGAAAGACAGAAAGGGGGTGGTTCTGAATGGAAGTGGAGATGGGAAGGAACTGGGAGGAGTAGAGGGAGGAGAAACCATAATCAGGAGATATTATATAATTTTCAATAAAAGACTCCCACACACAAACAAACAAACTATGGGGAGGGGGAGTTGATGAGATGGCTCAGTGAGTACAGGTGTTTTATGGCCTAAGTTTGATGTCCAGGCCCTATATGGTAGAGAGAGAAAAAAACTCATTTCTGCAGGTGGTCCCCTGACTTCCGTTCACATGCCATGGCATGCTCATGTACATGTAAATCAAGCACACTCTCACTCCCACTCTCTTTCATACACACACATTCACTAAAATACATGCAATTAAAATATTTTAAAAGTAAGATTTCTATCCTATAAGACCTATAATGTAGTCAGATAATGTAAATCCTTAATTTTTCACCTTTCCTACACATGATATTTTAACCTGTCACCTTCATTATTGTGTCCCAACCACATCACACGAAAATCTTAAGTTCTTACTGACCTTTACCTAGATTTTCTTTCCCTTTACAAAAGTTTTTTTGGGGGAGGTTTGGAGAGATGGCTCAGAGATTAAGAGCACTGACTATTCTTCCAGAGGGCCTGAGTTCAATTCCCAGCAACCACATGGTGGCTCACAACCATCTATAATGAGATCTGGAACTTCTTCTGTATACTGTATACATAATAAATAAATCTTTAAAAAAAAAAACAAAACTTTTGGGGAGCGTATGTATGTGTACATGCATTTTTACACCTGTGTGGGTATAAATGCATGTGGGAGACCCAAAGCATCATGATGCTGGATGTCTTCCTCAATCCCTCTACACTCTATTCACTCAGGCAAAGAACTGAACCCAGAGTTGGCCAATAAGGCTAGAGTCTAGCCAGTCACTTCCCTCCAGAGATCCTCACATCTCTGCTTTCTAAGAGTTGAGATTACAAGAAGGCTGCCAGTCCCAGTTGGCATTTACATGGCTTCTGGGGTTCCAAATCCCACTATATGTGCTTGCTGCTTACATGGCAAGTATATTAACTGCTAAGACATTTCCCTAGTCCTACCTTGCATTTCATCCAAGCTCTGTACAGAACAAATACAGCAAGTACTAAAAGTAAAACTGTCACAAGTTTTTTCCACTCAAAAAAAAAAAACAAAAAAAACCCAAAAACCAACAACCATCATATGAAATTTCATTGAAATAAATGCTTACTTGAAATGGCTGGTTTGGAACTTGATATCTCCCCAACAAAAATCAACTCATCATCATCATCTTTATTTTGAATTTCTTCTACTTTCTGCTGCCATGGTTCCAACTCTTCTTCTTCACATTCCATGAAAAGTTCTGCCATTTTTTAATTATCTAATTTCTAAAAGGAGAGAAACAACCCTTATTTTCAAAAGGAAAAATACTTTTTGTGTAGGAAGTATGCTAATTAAAGATAAACTTTAATAATCCTAAGGAAACTACTAAATAACTGAAAAACTACACACACACACACACACACACACACACACACACACATCATAGCCAGAATAAACTGAGAAAGTAATCTGTAATATTTAAATTAGCAAAAGAAAAAAAATAATATTTAAATTAGCAGCTCAGGGTAGTGGTGTACCCCTGCCACCCTACCTATCTACTTCAGGGGAAGTAACAGAATAGCATTTTTGAGGCTAGCCCACCCTGCACAATGAAGCCCTGTCTCAAAACATAGATAGTAAAAAATGGCTAAGTAGTTAGAAGACTGGGGACAGCAATTGAAATACAGTGACCAAAATTTTCTTTTTGAGATTTTTGCTTTAAATATAAAAATGTTTTGCTTGCATATATGTCTATGCACCACATGCATGCTATACCTGCAGAAGCTAGAAGAGAGTGTGAGATCATCAATCTGGAACTGGAGTTTTTGACAGCCATATGGGTTCTGGAAAACAAACTGGGGTCCTTTGGAAGAAAAACCAGTGTTCTTAGCAAAGCTATCTCTGTAGACCCAGGTGGCCAAAATTTAAGATCAAATCCAATCAAACTAAGTTCATGTTATATGACTAGGATATGATTATGCATACAAAAGTATAGTATATAATCATTACCTGAAACAAAAACCCACCACTTGTATTTTTAAAAGGTATATGACCAAGAATTAGAGGCAATTAGGAAGGAAGGAGAAAAAAAAACTGCATCAGATTCAGAGATATTGGGGTACAGAACAAAGAAAAATGAGATGCTAGGATGAAAACAGGAAAAATGGAGAAGCTTATTGTATTTCAGGGTAGGGTAGACATTTCTCATATCAAGACTTAAAGAATGTACTGCAAATACTACCAGTTCTGAATAATCATACAGCTCATAACAAACATTTTAAGGCTCTCTCATTTGGAATTGTTGTTTTTGTTTTTGTTTTTTTTCTGTGATAGAGATTTTCTATGTAATCTAGGCTGACCTATCTTGGAACTCATTATGTTGCCTCAGGCTGGCCCCAAACTCACAATTGTCCTGCCTCTGAGTTCTAGGATTACAAGTATGCACTGTCATGCCAGCTCAGTGCCACATTCTTAAAATATGGACATGATGAGCTAGGCATGGTGGCATACACCTTTAGTCCTAGCACTCAGGAAACAGGGGCAGGCAGATCTTTTTGAGTTCAAGGCATACCCGGTCTGAACAATGAGTTTGTCTCAAAACAAAAATAACAAAAATGGCTGGAGAGATGGCTCAGCAGTTGAGAGCACTTGCTACTCTTGCAAGAGGACCTGAATTTATATCCCACCATTGACAACTACTTATAACTCCAGTTTCAAGGTATTTGACCCCATCTTTTAATATTAGCACAAGGCAAGTATATGCTGTCCACACATACATGCAGGCAAAACATTCATAAAGTAAAGTAAATAAATAAGTCTTTAAAAATCTAAAAAGAAAGAAAACAATAACAAAAATAGTTATGAAGATAACTAATGAGTAACAAACATTTGAGGAAACCTCTAATGTAAAAGACTAAAGCAATAAAAACAGATTAAAAGACTAAAAACAAAACATAATACAGAGGACAGGAGAAAATATTAAAGATATAATGAGAATTGTTTAGAGAGATTTGACAACATTTAATAAACAGGGACTGGAAAGGTGGTTCAGTGGGTAGAGGTGCTTTTTGCCTCAGCCTGATGACCTGAATTCAATCCCTTGATCCCATGTATAAGTAAGTAGAAGGTAAAAGAACTCACAAAAGGTATTCCCTGGCCTCCACATGTGTGTTATGGCATGTGCGCAACATACAGTATGTACACATACCAATAACAATAGAATAAAATGTAAACATAAACAATAACATTCAGGATATGATTAAAATTAAACTAGGTGACATTATTTAAAATGTATCCTAAGAGCAAAAGTTGAGCATATGTGGAAATGAAATATACATATCCACACACACAAATAATGCATTTTTATATATCAATATTCTTGAGATGACATCTTTCTGTAAAGTTCTAGCTGACTTGTATTTGCTATGTAGCCCATGCTGACCTTAAACCCTTGGTAATCCTCTTGCCTCAGCCTCCCAAATGCTAAAGTTATAGGCATGTGCCCCCATGCTCAGCTAGAAAAAAAATACATTTTTAAATGTACAAAGTCATCTAATAAAAATTCCAGGAAAAAAAAATCCGAATAGAAAAAAAAGAAAGCCAGAGATGTCTCTAGGCTGATAGAGTGCTTATCTAGCATGTACAAAACCCTGGATTCAGTTCCCTGCACCATATAAAATAAAGCATGGCAAAATACATTTGCAACAATCTTAGCATTGTGGAGATGAGTCACAAATATCAGCAGTTTAAGATGATCCTCAGTTTTTTCCTGAACAAAAATGTTTATGCACCCAGAAAAGTTGTCTACTTACTCCAGATAGGGAGCCAATGGAATTCAAGTGTAACTTGGTGAACCAATGAAGCTTTATAAAACTAGCAAACAGGATATTAGATAGCAGTACTGTATTTTTTTAAACAATGTGTATTTAAGTAGATTCTCCCCCATATACACCCTGATTTCTTCAATTTCCCTGTTACCCCTGCCCAGCCATTTTCCCCATTTTCCTCTTTATGTTTTGTATGTCCTTTTGCACACTCTCCTCTCCCCAGCTCCTTCCTCATCACCTATTTTAACCCTCTCAGTCTCCTTTATAGATAGCCTCAGTCTCCTTTATAGATAGCAGTAGCTATGTAGACCAGGTTGGTCTTGAACTCAATCCACATTCCTTCGCCTCTGCCTATGAGCAGTGGGATTAAGAGCACACACCTAGCCTCTACAGGTTGTTTTTTAAATTGGGCGTTATTCACAAGCTCATGAGCAATTTATGGAGAGTGACTTCACTACTGAAGAAAATGTTTCTGCACCTAGCAAGCAGCCTCTTGAGCGCCCCCTCCCATGCAAAAGCTTTCTGTTTGGAGACAGGCATAAACTCTTCCTCCAGAAACAACTGCCTGTAAGTTCTGAAGAGAGTTGAAGCCCCTGAACCTGTCCCCCTATTAATTGTTTACAAATATTGACGAGTTCTATGACTTCTGAAGCTCATTCTTCTAGTAATTATTATCTAGAAAACCTTGGGAAGGGTGAGACCCCATCAGGCACTCTTCTTGCCAACCTCAACAATCTATATCATTCCTTTGGGAGGGGCAGGGCCTAATGAGCCCCTCCTCTGTCAACCTTTTTTGTTTTACACTTATTTGTGTGGGCACCATCCAGCAGGTCAATTCTCTCATTCCAACATGTGGATCCTAGGAATTGAACTCAGGTCATAAGGCTTGGTCCCACTGAACCATCTCACAGTCTCAATCCTGTAAATATTTAATTGCCTGTAAATCTTCAGGGGAGAAAGAAGCTTTATGAGCACTGCTCCTTAGCATCTAAGCCTTTAAGTAACTGTTCACTTTCTACAAATCCTTGGGGTTTTTTCTCATTCCATGAATCAAAGTTAATGGACCCAATCTTGTGTGAGTCTCTTTCAGGAAATCATAGCTGCTGAGAGTTCAAGAAGGTAAAGGCTATGTCATTTACAGAGAACAAAGTGTTCCATAATGCTTGGCTAATTGTGAGTAAAGTAAAAGTATAGCCTGGGATACATGAGGCCTTGGCAAAAAAGGGAGCATGCAAGATGGCTCAGAGGGTGAGGATGCCTACCCTGACCATCTGAATTTGAGTACCAGTACCCACATAGTAGGAAAGAAATGACTGTCACAAATTGTCTTCTCACCTCCTTATGCCATATGCCTATGTGCGTGCACAGACACACTAAATGTAAAAATAACTAACTGTACTTGTTTATATTTTCATTCCTCTCTCCTCTTCTGTTCCCCTCTCTCGTTACCCTTCACACTGTCCCTCTTTCTCTCCCTGAGACAGGGTCTTGTTATGTAACCCTGGATGGCTTGAACTTGCAGTGATCCTCCTGCTTTTGCCTCCCAACTGCCAAGATCACAGACCGCATCACCATGCCTAGATGATTTTCACTTGTTTTTTAAAGATTTATTCACGTATTATGAATACAGTATACAGAAGAGGGTACCAGATGTCATCATAGATGGTTGTGAGCCACCATGTGGTTGCTGGGAATTGAACTCAGGACATCTGGAAGAACAGTCAGTGCTCTTAACCTCTGAGTCATCTCTCCAGCCCCAATTTTCATTTTTCTAAGTACTAAAAAGAATCCCATGTCTAAGTTTTTATCAAATAGCTATTTCTAAAACTTCTTTATCTTTATGTAAATTATTTATGAGTTAACTTAAAAAATATAAAAAAATTTAATGTGGCCTATTGGACCCAGATGGTACATAGTGATGACAATTTACCCCATTAAAAATAATAGAAATATCCTTTAATATAAAACTGGTTTGTAGAGAATGAATTTTTAAAGTCTAGACGTACATTTTTAATCAAGTCATTGAATAAATCAAGTATTCCTAAATTATCACTTAAAATAATCTTAACTAAAAATCAATTATTTTTCAAATGTGTGTGTGTGTTTGCATATGCTGCACCATGTGTGAAGGTCAGAAGACAACCTGAAGAAGTTGGTTCTCTCCTTCTACCATGTGGATCCCTCGATTGAACTCAAGTTGTCAGAATTGGTGGCAGCTGATAAACCATCTTGCTGGCTCCAGAAAAACAATTACTTTAAAATCCTCTCTGAAGCATAAAAAAACAGGAAAGAATATTTAGCTATAATTAGTACATACAAATTGATCCCCTCAAATTCTGTGTGGTTCTAAATGTTCTCCTAAAAAAATAAGCAGAAGAAAAGGCAGACATACAATTCTATACTTTTCCCTTTTCTTAATAAAAAGGCAATGCTAAGTGGTAAAACACTGGGCTGAAAAGGTCAGTCTACACTAGAAATTTAACAATTGGAGGAAAAGAGTTGAACGGGAAAAAGCTCTGGTTAGGAACTCTTCATCATCAGAACTTTTCACTACTATTCTTCAATTTTTCAACATACTTAAATGTAGTATTATTCAAATGCTAAAACATACAAAAATATAAAGTCTTAAAAATGTAGAGAGGGGCTGGGGATGGTTGCTCAAGCCTTATTAATCCTGGTTCAAGAGGAGGCAGAGGCAGGTGGATCTCTGTGAGTTAGAGGCCAGCCTGGTCTACAGAGTGAGTTTCAGGACAGCCAGGGTTATTACACAGGGAAACTATGTCTTGAAAAACAAACAAAAAACCAAAAAAGAAAAGAAAAAAATGTAGAAAGGAGAAATTGAATAATACTTCTTAAAAATTTTAGGTGACCCTCCTTGCTTATCTTTCTCTGGCACTTTAAGACACCCATAAAAAGTGAGGCATTATTTCACTTTCGTTGAAAGTCAGAAAACATTGGTTCAAGAGCTGGTTCTAAGGGGACAGGCATTATGGCTCTTACCTATAATCACTGTATTTGTAAGGTTGAGCCAAGACATCAAGAGTTCATAGATAACCTCAGCTACATATCAAGTTTAAGGCCAGCCTATGCTACATGGAATCCTCTCAGAAAACAAAAACAAACAAAAAACTGAGGGGGAGGTCAATGTGATGGGCTCAGCAGATAAGGGGGCTTGCAGCCAAAACTGATTATCAGAGATCCACCTTCTGGACCTAAACAGTAGGAGAGAACTTTAGTATTACTAAGTTATTATCGCACCTCCAAACTGGTGTGCTCACACCTACACACACACACACCTACACACCTACACACACACACACACACACAGAGAGAGAGAGAGAGAGAACATAAAGAAATGTAATTAAAAGAAAAAACATCATAATTGGTTTTATTTATGGACCACATAACCGTGTGAGGCTATTTCTTCACCTTTAAAAGGGTTGTCTAATAACCACACAGCTCTGTAAAGGAGCAACATCAATAAAACATTCAAATGTTATAACTGCATTTGCACAAATATTAAAGCAAATCACAGATCTAATTGAATTTTACAAGCAAACTAGCGCCTTCATAAGATTCAATATTTTTTTTTTTACATAAGATGGCTTGAATTTATACTTTAACTCTCAAAGCAAGATACCTCACAACCTAAGAGATTTTGTAGTTTAAAACTTTTTACGTATCAAATACAGATTTAGAGACACTAAAAGTCACAATCCAACCCCCTAAACAAAACCAACAAATCCAACCAACAAAACCAATAATTTACGCTCACAGCTTTAAAAAAATTAGTAAATCTTCCAAACAAAGAAAAGTCCTTAGATAAAAGTGTCTCATATTTGGAAGAAACTGGTTCCCTGGACACTCAGACTTTTTGAAAAGAATTCAAACTTGAGGCGCATTGAGAGGCACTCCCATGGCTGCAGCCGGTTTTCCTCCTCCGAATGAGATGCTTGCCCCAAAGCTAAAACCCTGCCCAGCCCAGCTCACTGATGGAAAACTCAAGCATCTAAGCTTTCGTCTCTCCCCTCAGGGCTTTTATCCTCTAGAATCTGGAAAATACCTAAATGGAGCAAGATTTCTACGACAGAGGAGGGCAGTCTCTTTGGGAAGAATAAGGGTACTAGTACGCGAAAAACTAAGGTGGTTCTGCGAAAGGGGTTGGGCAGAAGCAAGGGGCCTCCGGAGCCAGCGGCTGGAAAGTTCAGATAGGCCCACCAGCCTTTCCGAGGACTGCAGAGACCAAGGGACGGGAAGGTCTCATCGCTATCCAATATACGGAAAAGCAGCCGGAGGGGATCTGGAGAAAGCAAAGCCAGAAAGGTACGAAGGCCAAGAGGCATCCCATGCCTCCGGAGACCACGGCCCATGAGGCCCGGCCCGCAAGCGGCACACATTTGAGGCTTCGGAGGTGGCCGCTGCGGTCACAGCGATCACCCCCAGCTCCGCGTTGCCCGGGCGACCTTTCCAAAAATCCTCCCCTCCCCAGGGCCGAAACAAAATGGTGGGCCACGCGCCATCACGCCACTTGCTCTGTCCTCCGCTCAGCCATGGAAACCCCAGCCGCGCATCGTGGCCGCTTCCCTGGCCTCCGAGGCAGGAGGTGCGGAAAGGCTTACCCACAAACGCTGCAGGACGTCTGGAGCTCAGAGAAGGAGAAGGAGGAGCGGGAGCAGAAGAAGGAAGAGAAGGAGGAGGAGCAGGATGAGGAAGAGAAGGAGGAGAAGGGGAGAAGGGGGGCGAACGGGGATGGGGGGACAAGAGGAGGGGAGGAGGCAGAGGTGGAGGGAGAGCGAGGCGGAAAGGGAGGAGCGTGAGAACACTGGCTGACCGCCACTCGGGCGGATGGTGGAGGCGGCGGCTGCTGCAGCCCCAAAGCCACCGAGATTTCGGGCGCCAAACGAGCTCCTCCGAGGACACCCGAGCTATAACAGCGCGCACTGCCTCATGGGTAGACAGCGGCGCCTAACGTGTACATCCGGGCACCTTTTTTGTAATGCCATGAGGTCCATGGTAGGTACTAACATGTGCGCCACCTCAAGCAGCCCGAGGGCTCTGGCACTGCAGGAGAATACCCGCCTTGGGAAAGCAGAGGGAGCCGTGGGAACACTGGCCCCCAAATTAGGACTACATACTGTATCTGAGCACATGCAAATAGAAATTCTGAGATTTCCCTGTGAGTAAACGTTAAAAGCACCAGTTTTTAAAAATACCAGACTCGAGACACTTTTCACGTTTGAGCAGAAAAGAGAAATTAAAGCGACTTATTTAAGTCATTGAGTGATGGTACCCACCACGTTTGTACGTTTCACATTTTAACAGAAAAGAGAAATTAAATCGATTCATTTAAGCCATTGACTGATGGCACACACCACCACCGTATGTTTTAAATACAATTTCGTTTTCCTTTGTCACCCCTGTCATAGAATCCTATAATTACATCAAGTTCTTTTTAATTTTTTTGTTTGCTTGTTGAGCCAGGGTTTCTCTGTGTAGCTTTGCTATAGACCACACTGGCCTCGAAGTCAGACATCCACCTGCCTCTGCCTCCGAGTGCTACAATTAAAGGAGTGTGCCACTATGCTCGGATTTTTAAAATTTTACAAGAAAATCACTTGCCAAAATAATGGTTACACCATCATTTTCTAAACCTTGTCTTTAAAATTTTAAACAGTAGTTCCTATCTTCTGCTTCTCCTTTGGTGTGTGCAGACAAATTTAAAGTTAAAATCTGCAACCCAAGTGATCCTGCCTTTGGCACCTTATGCAAGTTATGTAAGAATTTTGGGCCTGAGAGATGGCTCAGTAGGTAAGGGCCATTCATCCTTGAGCTCCGTGTGGTAGAAGGACTTGTCCTCTGATCTCCACATGCAACCCAAAACACACACACACACACACACACACACACACACACACACACACACACACACACAAACGGCACTCACACTTCGTACTGTATTTCCTCTGTACAATACTTAAAATTTTCGCAAAAAGACTGTTACTTGGCTCTTAAAAAATCTCAAAAATTATGACTCAAACACTCAGTTTAGCAAAGGCAGTTATGTATGGTGTGTTAATTAGAAGCATGATGTAAAAAAAATTAAAAAAAAATAATGCTACAAAATACATACCAACTCCATTTGTGTGTAGGTAGGACACAGCTCAATTTATCCTTACATTTTGGCCAACATAACATTGCCAAGCAACCAAACAGCAATTTTTGTGTAGTTTGAAGAGAATGGTTTCCTATCTATAATTCTTAGTGGCAATAGAATAATGTTTAGAATAAAAACTACTTATGTGGATGAACATGCAGCAAACTATTTCCCATGAAGCTTAACATTAAAAACTTTCAGTTGGCAAAATCAGTCTCTTTTTTTTTTAAAATGTTCGTGGTGGTATGTGAATGTGTGTGTTCGTGTGTGTGTGTGTGTGTGTGTGTGTGTGTGTGTGTGTGTGTGTTGTAGCCTGCATACAATATAAATTTTCCTATATTAGCCTGCTGTGTGAACTTTGCTCCCTTAGACCTTTGTTTACTACCCTGGGAGGATTGCCCTTTCCCAGGAAAGGAATGCCTCTGGCTAGAGGTTTCCTTTCCCCAACTTAGAGTATTCAAGAACATTAAAGGAACTTTCAGCCTGGAGTAAGACTTTCTACCCCTCAGGCAAAACTGGTGAAAGTGACAAGAATTACTCTGTTTATCATCCATTCTGTGTCCCTGCTTTGAACTCTGAGCTATCTTGGAATAAAAGTTTCAGAAAAGTCAGTCTCTTTCAGTGGATAGTAGAATGGAGGAAGCATTAGAAAGACGAATCACAGGACAAGACAGGAAGCTGAGCATATGTGGGATAGTCAAACTTTGTCTTTTACAAAATTGTCTTGTGAGAACTAACCAAAGTAAATATGATCCACATCAATTTCTTCTGAGGCCAGAGCCACTACTAGACCCCATCTCTTCAGTTCCTCTATGCGGCTAAATTTCAAACATTTGAGCTGTTGAGTAACATGATCAGATCTAAACCACAGAATTAATATTGTTGGGCAAAATTTCGTGGATTTTCTGGTTGTTATTTTATCTTTCTTGGAGAAATATTTAAGTCTTTTTTCTATTAAAATTTTATTACATTTTATTTGTTTATTTGTTGTGTGTGTTGCATGAATTCTATTTGGTATTATAATAAAATTCCAGAGCCAGATATTGGGGAAAAAAACTGAAATATCAGAGAGACTAGGAACAAACCTCAGGCAATTCTTACCCAGTCAAATCTTCAGCCTCTCTCCAGGCTTCCCTGTCTTCAGCCAACGAGGAAAGTGGCAGGGGAAACTGAACTCCTCTTTCTCTCTCCGCCCATCTATTTTATTTCCTGGTTCAACTTTCCTAGCGCTAGGATTAAAGGTGTATGCTACTTGGCTGTTTTACAGAGATCCAGAGAGATCACTGCCTCCAGTGATGGGATTAAACCTGTGGGTCACCACTCCCTGACCTTCAAGGCTTGGCTCTGTCCTCTGATAGTTCATGAAAT
>PVIH01001642.1:0-12771 GCA_004025045.1 Sigmodon hispidus
TTTGGAGAACAGCTTCGCTGAACTGGTAGGTCAGCTTTCTACGTATTTTCGTGATCTCTCCAGTCCTAGCATAGTTTCTCAGGGCTCTGGCCATCTTCTGATAGGTCATGGGTTTTCGGTTGCCTTTTCTTTGCCCCCAAAGCTCTGCAAGCTTTTCTTTGTTTTTTGATATAAACTGAAAGACACCTTTGGTTTTGTCAACCCACTGAATACAAGACTCCATCTCTGAATTGCACAGAGATTCAAAAAGGTATTCAAACAGCCGGAGCTTCCTCCTACCTGTAACAGAGAGAGACATCAAACCCTTTGTGGCTGTTCCTACACGGTCCCATGGAAGGACTTCTCAAGCCCCAGAAATGAAAGCTTCAACCAGCAGGCCAGAAAATCAGACTCTTAAAGGTTGCACTGGACCTAAATGATGTGGAAATTGTTAAAAGCATTTTAACTATCCTTTGGAAAAAGGAAGTGTAGGCATTCTCATCTGGAGATTCATTTGAACATGGTCTTGGTCTTTCTTCAGTTAAATTTTGACCATACAAGGGACTAGTGAGTTGGTTCAGCTATTAGAATATTTGCTGAGCTTATAGAAAAGACTCCACCTTGATTCCCAGCACCCACATAGCAGCCCAGAATTATCTTTAACTCTAGTTCCAGTGCTCTTAAATGCTTATCTCTTGGCTCTAAAAATAATATTAAGGGAATTGTTAGCCTTAGAGTCTAGCTCTGGGGCTATAAAATGTTCTGAAACTTGGGGACAGGGATGAAGTAGGAATGTTTTCATGCCATTGTTCATGGTTAAGGACATTGTCATTTTCATTTATGAAATAAAGTGCGAAATGTCAGCGTCTTTCATCTTTAGGGATGTAATTATTGGTGTCTCAAAATGACTAGAGGATTTGTGTGAATTGTATGTTGTGATAAAATTTATGAAATTAAAGGGACAGCTGTTAGTCTCTAAGAGCCATGCCCTCTGAGCTCTGAGGTCAAGTCCCCTTTAAAGTAATGTCCGCACATGCATCTCATCTTTTTCTTGGGAGCTTCCCCATTTCCCTCTTCTTCTCTTCTCTGCTATCATAATCATAACCTTTCTGTTAATCATTATTAACACTATTCATCTGACAATAAAGTTCTTTTCTACATAGAAAAGCTTAAGAGTCTCCTGCTATCCACTGCTGCCTTCTGCTGCATTCCCACTTTCCCACATGCATCCATAGAAACCCTGCTGCCAGATAACCGGCATGTGGACCATGCCAAAATACACACAAAATCCTAACAATAGCCATTGTGACATCTGAATTAACAATTAGCTTATGCATAGTGCATCATGTTTCACTGGAGCCATCAGTAGTTAAAAACCTTTCTGCTGGTCTGAGAAATTAGGATAGTTTATTCCCAAACTGCTAATATGATCTTGGGCTTATGAACTGTGGAGCTGTTTTCTAAACATGACATGACTGTTGTACTATCAACTCACTGCAGCTTTGGCTACCTGTACAAAACCAACACAAAAATTGAGACTGCTTGCATTCTAACATAAATAGGGAGAGACATATGAGACTCCCTGAGGAGCTATTGGTAGTTAACGGGAGTGGGGTGGCCATCACTTTTCTTCCAGAGTGTATAACCATCAGTAGTAAGTTGCCCATGATCCATAAATAACCCATACTCTTGGAGAGTGGCTTAATTTACATTTTAACAGATTTTTCTTGGGGTAGAGTCTAGCACGTAGTCCTGGCTTGCTTCAAACTTGCGATCCTTCGGCCTCAGTGCTGTACCTAAGTATGTACTACTATATTCAGCTACAAGATAATGTTTAGAAATAGAATTAATTCTGAACTCCATGTAGCATGGTACTGTATGCCTATAATCAACACTCAGGACAGTGAGGCAGGATTGCATATTTAAAGACATCTTGGTCTACTAGTGAGTTTCAGGTCAGCCCTGGAAACATAAGAAAAAAGGAAAAAAAAACACATGTTACCTAACTTTATACTGCTGTAAGGGGTGTCACAGAAACATACCTTTTCCTCCTTTTTGCTGAAATAAGGAAGTTTGTACCAGCTGGTTTCCAGTTATGCTCTGCAGAGACTGATGAAAACTTTCTTCCCTACAAAAGTTTGCAGAACCATTCTACAAATACAAGACAGCAGGATGTTAAGCGGGAGTTAGTCCTGTGCCCACCCATCCGCCATCAGTAGCTAAAGACCAGTGCTAAGAGCAAAGGACACTAAACATCTCCTGGATTTTCAAGAGTGCTGCCTGCCTCCCCTGTGGCCAGACTATCCCAGGGATGATCAAAAGATACAGAAAAGACCAAGGGATAGAGGTTAGCATTTGACTCCCCCCACTCATGAGAAAGAGGTAATTGGTCCCTCTTCTAAGAATGCCCCGTGAGAAAGATTCAAGAAAATCAGTAAGAATCAGGCATGGCAGCTCGAAACTGCAACCCTAGGACCAAGAAGCCTAAGGGTAGAGCAGTGCTATAAGTGACTGAGGCAAGAGGATGTTAAGTTTAAGGAGATTCTGGGCTACAAAGCGTGGGCTGTAGACAAACACTATTATCTTTTTTAAAAAAAATTATTTTATGCAAATTAGTGTTTTGCCTGCATGCATAACTGTGCAAGGGTGTCAGAAAATTACAGACAGTTGTTAGCTGCCTTGTGGATGCTGGGAATCGGAACTCAGGTCCTCCTGAAGAACAGTCAGTGTTCTTAACCCCTGAGCCATATCTCCAGCCCTGACAAACACTATTATCTTAAAAAATAATAAGAACCCTTGTGGGTGGGAGAGGGAGGGGACCTTGAATAAGGATATACACGGATAGAAAATGTGACTTTATTCATAATAAAAAATGTGAAAAAAGAACTCTCTTCCCCCATTTTGAAATGGTCAAAAGATTAGGGTGTCTAGTACAAAGGGAAGATGGTCTTTCATTCCTGGATTGAATGCCTACGCTGGCAAGCTGGAAAATGGAGAATGATGACAGCTGCGACCAAGAGATATGGCAAAGACTTGTCTGTGTCCATTGGTTAACTGGACATAATGGAAGGGGCTGGGCTGGAGTCATCACTCCCACACTGCCAGGCCAGGGGTCCCAACTATGAGAAGCTATACTCTGCAAGTTAAGAGTTAAGAAAGGAAGGTTGGCAGATTCCATGAATATAAAGAAGTACTATATAGCCTATAGTTTACCTGGCAATCCTAAACAACAGATTAAAGTTAGAACCAAATCCCCTCTTTAAAGAAATGGTTTGTGGGGCTAAAAAGGTAGCTGTTAATAAAAGTGCTTACCTAGAATATACATGGCCTTGGGCCTTGGATTTGACTCCCAGAATCAAATAAATAGCAAATGGTTGTACAAAGAAAATAAAGGGAAAGAAAAAGGAAATACAAGATAAGAACAAGGCCCAATTTACACACAGATAAAAAGGATTAGATATAACATACATGACTGAAGACGAAGGAAAACAAATTCTACAGTCAAACCTACCATATTAAAACTGCTTGTTGAGATAGCCAAATAAAATACTATTCATCTCTAAGGAAAAATACAATGGCAAAACTGAAGAAAAATGGACAGACTTGATATATATAATATTAAGTAAGGTCACACAACTCAGAAAGAAAAACTTCATGTTCTCCCTCATGTTGATTCTATCATGCAGATACACACGTGTATGTCATATGTACATAACATATGTGTGTGTGTGTACATTAACAGATGTCATATGATATAACATATAGAAAGGGGAACAAACAAGAAAGGGTGCTAGAAAGGATGGGATAGGTAACAGACGACTCGTGAAGGAAGATACAAAGCTCATATTGCTTTTCTAGTTTACTGTATTGGGTTTTTCACTTCAGCGTCAAGCATGTTAATCTGAACATGTTTCCTAAGACTTGTCCAGGGCTGGGCCAGGACCTCTGGGCTCTGTAAGAAGGGAAAAGAAAAACAGCAAAAGATAAGAGCAGTCCAGGAGTGCCATGTCCTGGGAACAGAGAAATCATTATGGCCTTGACTGTGGCTAAAAGTTGAACTACTACTCCCAGGCACCTTCCTAAAATTAAAGACTTCACTGTCATTGATCACATGATATATACAAATGCCTGTGGTGGCAAGGAAGGGCAGACAGAGGCTCCAAATGACTGCCCTCTAGTTTCTGAATCTCCCAGCTTCCTGTGCTCTATTTACATGTCTGTTGCAGGCTCAATAATACCTCTGCTGCTTGAGTCTCATTCTTTTTTGTGACACTTCATAAAATCACTTCTTCTAAACCCAAAACATGGCTGTTGTGGACTCTTTTCTGGGCCAAGCTGTTGGTCTCCATACATACTCACTGTTAAACTTCTCCAGTTATAGCTGGGCTCTTCCGGGGGCAACATTCCACAGCAACTATAATTGCCTCTGATGTGAGGATAACGGTTAAGAAAAGCCATGTGGTTTTTATGTTCTAGTTAAAAAACAGAATAGGAAGACATTTCATAAGATCAAGTTTACAAGCACACATTCACTCACACACGCACATGCCCAAGGTGACATATTCTATTGTCGATGCCTTCTACGTTTTCTTACCACTTTATATTTCTCCCATGGTATTTACCAATATTTTGATCTTGGAGATCTATGTGATACTGTATATAAACCCAATAGTCAACATATTGCATATTATCTAGATCAAAGAATAAGAATCACCATAAGTGAAGAAGAATAAAAATCTGTATTCTTCTGTACAGACTATATCTTGGGTGAGTGGAAGGCCTGAAGGATAAAAAAAAATAAGCTTTTTCTGGGCTAAGAAGATGATTCAATAGGATAAGCACTTGCCACATAAGATTTGACTAGAGTTCATGTCCCCAGAAGCCAGAGTGTATAGATGTGTCTGTAATCCCAGTGTGTCTGTGGCAAGATTGGAGGTAGAATCAGAGTCCCCAGAAGTTCTCAGGCTAGCTAGCCTGGTATATGCATGGTATTGAGACTTTGACACATACATATATATACATACACAATAACCATGCACATATACACACACAGATAAATATACTATATATGCATATATGTGTATATATATATATATATATATAAAAGGGTTTTGGAAAGCCAAGATGATATAATAAGCAAATGGTAAGCAGTCTTTATTCTGTCTAGTGTCAGATGACCTCAAAACAGTGACCCTTTTGCCTCAGTTCCACATCATTTTTTAAAATTACTTTATGTATATGGGTGCTTTATCTGTATGTTTATTTATGTACCACATGTGTGTGAATGTGTGTGGGTACGTGTGTGTGTGAGCTAAAGTCAACCTCAGATATAATCCTTTTACAGCTTTGTTTTTTTGAGACAGGGTCTTTCATTGGCCTAGAACTCATCATTAGCACCCCTTCCCCAGCTTTGCAAGTGGCAAGATTATAAATCTATCATCAGGCTTCTATGCCTTTGCTCTTACATATATATGCATGTGACCGACCAACTAGTTGTATATGTGCCAACACTAAATAAATGACTATTTTTACCTGGAGGGTATTGAAGTTCTCCTACTGAATGCTGTGTCAGAACCTCAAAAGCATCCTCAAAGGCTTCTCTCAGCTTGTCTTGTTCCATGTAAGTCTGTTGCAACAATGGAGTAATTTGGGAGTTCTGAAATTATTAATAAAATGTAATCTTACTGTTTCTTTTGGACAGTTTTAACTTCTTTTTTTTAAAAAACTTTTTTTTTAATTAACTTTATTTATTTATTTGCCTTATTTGGTGTTTGCCTGGAACTGGAACTACAGACAGTTGTTAGCTGCCATGTGGGTGCTGGGAATCGAACCCGTGGGTCCTCTGGAAGAGCAGACGGTGCTCTTATCCGCTGAGCCATCTCTCCAGCCCCCAGTTTTAACTTCTATGGGCATTAGAAGACTGGCTAAGTTTTCATTGCAGGATGCTATTCTTTGCAGTGTAGAATGCTCACCAGCTTCTAAGCTCCTCCCTACTAAATGTCTATGGCCATAGAAAATCAATAATGGCTTGCTCACATGTCACTCAATGTGAGAACCAGTTTCCTGAGTATTTAAAGCATTTAATGCTTTCAGTCTGTTGCTTGCCAACAGTATTTATCTTATAGCATAAATTATACTGTTAAATTATAACTCAATATAATATAAAATTTTATATAGTATAAACAATATTATGGGCCCAGTCCCTGGTACCACATAAACATAGTATGGTAGCACATGCCTGTAATCCCAGCACTGCAGAATTTGAAGGTAGAATGAACAATACTTCAAGATCATCCCTGGCAACATATGGCTGACCTGGGATATTTGAAACCCTGTTTCAAAAAGAAATCTTAGTCTCAAAACTGGAGAGCAAAGATAAACACACAGACAAACAAACCAACTAACCATTGTTCATTAATTAATGAACCGTCTTGGGTTGATTGGCAGCTCAGGGGTAAAGTGCTTACTACTAGATCACGGCTCTGGCTTTAATAACAAGTTCTGAGGGGAGAAAAAAATAATAAGACAATTCCAATTAATTTAATAATAAACACTTATTGCCTTTTGCTTTTTTTGAGACAAGGTCTCAATCTGTAGCCCAGCCTAGCTTCCAACTCATGGCAATCCTCTTGTCTCTGTCTTTTGAGTGCTGGATTTACAGGTATAAGATTAACCCTAAAACAAGTTAATTTTTAAAATTTGGTTCTACATAAACAGATCTTACCCAGAAAATATATTTTGGAAATGTTATAAAGGCAAAATGCCATCATCTGAATTTTTCATGGGAACAAATTTAAAATTTCCTACAAGTATTTCACTTTGCTATCCTTACATGTATGGTGTGTGTGTGTGTGTGTGTGTGTGTGTGCCTGCTCATGCATGCTTGTGTGCACAGAGAGCAGAAATTGAGGTCATGTACTCCTTCCTCTGTCACTCTGTACCTTACATATTCAAACAGGATCCATCCAGAACTTGCTGATTGGGTCAAGTTCCAGTTTGTGCTGATTCAGCGTCGAGTGCTGCACATTCAGGCAAGCTGGGCTAGTTTAGTTTCTATTGCTGGGATAAAACACCATGACCAAAGCAATTTGAGAGAAAAGGGATTTACTGTGTCATGGTCCATCACTGAGGGATGTCCAGGCAGGAACTCCAGGCAGGAACTCCAGGCAGGCTTGCTCAGCTTGCTTTCTTATTCAACTCTAGACCCCTTGTCCAGGGTGGACTGTCCTCCCACAGTTGATCAAGAAAATGCTGTGGTGGCACTCGGAAGGCAGAGGGAGGTAAGTTCAAGGCTGGTCTAGTCTACAGAGTGATTTCTAGAAACCTTGTCTCAAAAAACCAGGAGAAAAAAAAGCAAGCAAGCCAAAAAGAAGGGATGAAAAAAAAAAAAAAGAAAAAGAAAATGCCTGAGACTCACCTATAGGTCAATCTACTACTGAAGGCATTTTCTGAATTAAATTTCCTCCCCTAGATGACTCTAGCTTGTGCCAAGAAACCAAAAACAAACAAAACAAAAATAAAACAAAAACCTAGCTGCACATCAGTGTTTCCAGGTCCTCAGGTTTGCAGTGTAAGTGCTTTTAGCTGCAAAGCAGAGCTCCTGTAAATTCTTAACTGTGAAAACAGCAAAAGCTCAAAAGATCATCGCCACTGCTCAACTGATTTGAGAACACAGAAATATCAGGAACATATTGAAGATTTCCAACTATTTAAATACTTTATAAACTGGCATGGTGTTGCAAACCTACAATCCTAGCATTCAGACAGGTATATTAGCAAGATTTCCTCAAATTAGAGTTTGTTGCCTAGTTATCTGGTGAGACTATCTCACCCAATCCCCAAATGTTTTTTTTTTTTAACTTTATTTATTTATTTATTTGCCTTGGTGTTTGCCTGGAAGTGGAACTACAGACAGTTGTTAGCGGCCATGTGGGTGCTGGAAATCGAACCTGGGTCCTCTGGAAGAGCAGAGAGTGCTCTTAACCACTGAGCCATCTCTCCAGCCCCTCCCCAAATGCTTTTAATTTAAAATTTTTGAAATTCAATTTTCACCGTAGGGGAACCCCCTACTTTAAAATAATAATAGTGAACTTCAGAAAAAAATAGACCTCTTTGCCTTCAGAAATCCTGACACAGATCAGTTACTGGACCAAGCATGGTGGTCTGTAGAACGCCTATGCTTGGAAAGCTGAGGACATATGGTTTCTGTGGGTTAGAGAATGTGGTTTTTTTTTCCTCAAATTAAAATAAAAGGTTCATACTATCTACATTTTTACTTTCAGTGATATTTTCTCTATAATACCAGTTGTCACAGAGATGAATGCCTTAAGTGTTCTATTCTCCGGTAATTTGCTGAATGAAATAACAAAGCCATAGAGGATAAAGGTGTGGGAGTGGTTATGTCATTTAACAAAAATAGAGACCATTAACTCAAATTCTTATCTCATAAACATAGATAACCTTTACTAATTAATGTTTAGCACTTATTTTATTTTTGTTGTTTTGTTTTTGAGACAAAGTTTTTCTATGTAGCCTTGGCTGTCCTGAACTCACTCTGAAGATCAATAGATTAGCCTGCCTCCTCCTTTTGAGAGCTGGAAGGCTGTTCCACCAATGCCTGGAAATGTCTTAATACTGATAAAATAACAATAGTAAATAATACAATGAGATCATAGCACAATACATTATCTTTGCATCATGCCACTTAAGAGAAAACATTCATAAATCCAGTCTGGGCTATGCTCTTTAACAGATTGTTTCGGGTAGTCTCACACTCATTCTGTAATCCAGACTGATTTAAGCACATGTTGGTTCTCCTCTGTCTGCCTCCCAAATGCTGAGTGTAGCCAGGCACTAAGCCACCTACCACATGAACATTATCAGAAAAAAAACACACGGGACTTAAAGGTGATCATGACTTCACTTACTAGAGCTGAAACCTGTTGTGTTTTGAATATTAAAGGTGTCTAGAGTAATCCTCCAGAACAAAATCAAGGAGTTTAAGTGATCTCATTGCAGAGTGCAGTAAAGAGGCAGGTCTGGGATGGGATCCCCTGGAGCTCGGTTTCCATTCCCAAAACCACACCAATGGATGCTCCAGTCTGTCACAACACTCAAGCAGCAAATACAAAAAAAAAAAAAAAAAGAGAGAGAGAGAGAGAGAGAAAGTGTCACTAGTTTCCTTAGTGACTCAACATTTCTTGCAACTGAACAGACAATAAGACAATAGCCCATAAAACATTCATCCGGAAGGAGAAAATGCAACAGTTAATATAAAGGACTTGGGCAAACATAAGCTGAGCACTTACCCGGAAGATATACTTCAACCCTTTGTGAAATTGCAATGTCAGTACGCCGATCATAAAGGACACTATCAGGAACACACTGGCACGGTTGCAATAAATACTTATTTTTAAGGAAGTGCTACAAAGGGGATTTTTTTTAAAAGATACAGTGCCTACATAATTCCATTTCTCGGTGTGGCCAGTAAGATGTCAGTGGCTACTATTTTGAAGGGACATGTAATAGATTGCATTCTTTGAGCCCAAGCATTAGAATCAAACTCCAGGCCAAGCTCTCCACGTTCTCCCACACTCAATTTCTCTGATTTCCTTAGCCTATCCAGGAACCTCTGACCTATATCTCTCATTCCCACCTCCTTTTTTAAAAATGTCTTTTCTCTGCCAGCTTGGGACCATAATCTCCTCTCTGGACTGAACCTCTCTTAAGGAGACCCTTCAAGCCACAAAGAAATCTAGGCCATCGCCTTTTCTCCGCATTGAGATCACCAAAAGGCCCTTTACGTAGTTAGCTTCTCTGGATGGCACTACAGCCACCGATGCAGATGAGTTTTCTGCTTATCCTGAAGGTTAAAATAAAATGGTTTCAGCTGGAGATGGTTCAGTGGTTAAGAGCACTGACTGTTTTTCTGGAGGACCTGAATTTGATTCCTGACATCCACATGGCAGCTAACAACTGTCTGTAATTCCAAGATCTGACACCTTTACACAGTTATAAAATAAAAATAAATATTAAAAAATAAATAAAATGGCTTTTGGTGATTTCCATGGAAATCTTGATTCCTCCTTGGTGTACCCTTCTCATGATCTGGTTCACATACCTGTACAACACAGCATCGGATAGCGTAGAAATGGAAACAAGCTTCAACTCGGAAGGCTGTGTGGCAATCAGTCAGCCAACCTCCATGAGGCCTCCTTAAGAGCTCTCCTATTTGGCCAGGGGCTAGGGTGGAAGAAATCTCAACAAATTTTCAGAAATCTTGAGGGCGGGAAGGTGGGGGAGGGTGTATGCCTTCACCTTTCAACATTGAATTTGCTCTTGTTTGAGATGGTTTATTATGCAAATATGACAAACAGCGCCTCTTCTCAAATGTAGACTTTACAGTAACAAAAATAGAACAGTAATCACTCATGTTGATTTGTTTTTATTGGATCCCAAGCCCCACCAAATCTTCACCTGTTTTCAAGACATCCAATTTATTATTTTATCCATTTGATAAATATATTTTTTGGAGTTCTAAGAGCCATGTCTCTGAACAAGTTCTAATAAGAATAAATGATATATTTTTAAATATTAGCATCCCGGCATGATGGGAAACACCTTTAATCTCACCAGTTTTAGGATTACAGGTGGATCTCTGAGTTTTGAGGACAGTGATCTACAGAGTGAGTTCCAGGGCATCCAGGGATAGAGAAACCCTGTCTCAATAAATAAATAATAAATAAACAAACAAATAAAATAGTAAATAGCCTCTGGATCTGCGGCACACGCCTTTAATATCTAATGTCAGAAGGAAGGATTTCAATCAAAGCCAGACTGGTGTCAGCAAATGAAACGTCACACAACTGGAATCCCCTCTTGTGAGCAACCGAGGAAAAGATTGCCGACATCTTTGAGGCTAGCCTGAGCTATATAAAGAGTAGCAGGTCAGTCTGGGCGACATTTCACGAGCCTGTCTTGGAAAATGTTAGAGTGGAGAGGAAAAACAGGTATGAAATGGAGAGCTAAAGGTTAGAGAAAAATAAACATGAGTTGGGGTTGGGGAAGAAGGGCTGGACTGGAAACAACAGTGGGGGAGGAGAGGAGACTGGGGCTCCCAGGGACTCAAAGAGGCTTCTCTTGTCTCGGACTTGGCAAATAAATAAATGCTTTATTTATTTGTATTTCATTTGCATTGGTGTTCTGTCTGCATGTTTGACTTATATGTGCTGGAATTAAATGGAAATGAATGGAAGAAGAACTTTATAAGCACTGGAGTTTCAGTGGAGTGTGCTGGAAATGCTGGCGAGGCAAAAATGGTGGACCTGTGCAGTGATACTCTGCCTCAGAAAAAGAGACACAAATGCATGTAGTAAACTATCAAAGATATCGATCGACTAAGGGCTGGAGAAACAGTTCAGCCGGCAGAGCGCTCAGCTGCTTAAAGTTCTCAGTTCAATCCTCAGCACATGGGCATGGGAGGATGGAAGCATGAAAGCCAGAAGTCAATGTTATACTTAGCTATGGAGTGAGTTATAGGCCAGCCTGGGCTACAAAGGACCTAGTTGCAGAGGAAAGTTATGTAATCGCTAGATGAGAAAATGCTGCTACCTTCGGATGAGACACTGTCTTCTAGATTGGAAAAGAGAAATGCTGTCTTTCTGCCCTAAGAGCCTGTGAGCGTTGAGGACACCAGGAAATGAGATCTTCTAGATGCAACAGGACTGATGTGCATGTGAGCTCAGAGAGGTGGGAGTATGCACAGAGAGAGGAAGTGGACATGGCCTCCATCCTAGCCCAGAAGTTATCTATCTCCAATTGATAACCACTGGCAAATGCAAAATCAGTTTTTTCCTATGGAGTCTCCCTGGGTATACAAACTACTATTTTGTTATTGCTGGTTTTTTTGTTTTTCAAGACAAGGTTTCCTGTGTAATAGGGACTGCTGCCTCTGACACATAGCCACCTAGTAGACACAAAGCAGTGTTCTTCATTGGAAGATGTCTGGTACAGGGGCCAAGAATGCCCCGAAGTTCAAAAGAGAGAGGAATGAACCGTCAAGGGCTGTGCAGAGCGGCTCCCTAATGACAGACTCTCTTTTGCAGAAGTTCACTGTCCACAGTGTCAACAAGAATTATTTTGGAGAATCTTAAGCAACAGATGTGCTGGTGTCTAAATCAGATGGTGTTCATCTTCAGGTGGCAGACTACATTTCTGAGAATAGGGAACTGCAGAAGCCGGGAAAAGCAAGACTAAGTTCAAGTTCTAATTTAAGTCTAATTTCTAGTCAAATCAATAGTTTGATGGTTAAAGAGCTGGTTCTTTTTTATCTTTGAGGGGAAGGTAAGTTTTTTTAATTTTTGCCATTTATATATTTAATTTTTCAGATAATGAAGTTTCTTTTAGGGCTGGAGAGATGGCCCAGAGGTTAAGAGCACTGACTGTTCTTCCAGAGGACCTGAGTTCGATTTCCAGCAACCACATGGTGGCTCACAACCATCTATGATAACACTTGGTACCCTCTTCTGTATACTGTATACATAATAAATAAGTAAATCTTTTTAAAAAACAAAGTTTCTTTTATATATTCAGAAAATACACATTTAGATGAGAACAAAAGTTAAGTGCAAATGCAATAATATTATTTCAAAGAAGCTATTTTAAAAGCAAAGAAGTTAAAAAGTGCATTTGGAAAAGAATAGGTTAAAACATGTATTGGCATTTTTCTTTTGTTCTTTCTTTTTTTGAAACCTTTTAAATGATTTATTTATTTGTATTTTATTTGCATTGGTG
>PVIH01001642.1:12871-56328 GCA_004025045.1 Sigmodon hispidus
AAAAAAAAAAAAAAAAAAAAAAAAAAACCCTGTCTCAGAAAAGCAAAAATGAAAGGAGAAAAGAAAAAAACCCCACTATCAAAATAACAACAAGCAGGCTGGAGAGATGGCTCAGTGGTTAAGAGCACTGACTGTTCCTCCGGAGGACCTGAGTTCAATTCCCAGCAACCACATGGTGACTCACAACCATCTATGATGACACCTGGTACCCTCTTCTGTACATTGTATACATAATAAATAAATACATCTTTTTAAAAATTTTCAAGATCTGGCACCCTCACACAGAGCAAAAACACTAATTCACATTAAAAATAAATAAATAAATAAATAAATAAATAAATAAATAAATAAATAACAACAAACAAAGACAGAAGAGCTGGTTCTTAATCTTGGCAGCTCTCTGGAAACCTAGTGTGACTTTTAGCAGAACGTACAAAAAGATATTAGGAGACTCACGTTAGAGTCTCATGTTGGGAGTTTTCAGCACCATGGGTTACAAGAAAATCAAAAGCCTTCACCTCACTTTAATAATTAACTGTCATAGATTGCTCTTTGATTTTTATTTTGAGTTTGTTTTTTGCTTGGTTTCTGTGAGCCATGGATTCTCTGTATCACCCTGAAACTCACTCTGTAGAACAGAGTAACTTTGAAGTTAGAGATTTGCCTGCCTCTGCCTCCCAGAGAGCTGGGGTTAAAGGCAAACAACTTTGTGGCCCCGCCTGAGCTCTCTCTGGAAGGACTATTCTGTGTGCACTTGAAAGCATGACTCTTTTGTATCTACTGACATAACAAATGCCACTTAGAGACAGATCATTAGTTACAGGATTTCCCACATCCTTGAGGAGTGTGTGCATGTGTACACGTGAGGGTTTTCAGTTCCTGAAAGGGTAATCTTCACCCCCAAGTGTATAATTTGTATATTTCCACTCTTAAGTTTTGTCCATGCAGGGCCAGGTATTTTGAGGCACTGTTTTCAAATCATGCTCACTCCCTTATACTTCTTGTTTTAGATTCAGTCTTTACAGGCTGGAGAGATGGCTCAGTGTGTGAAACACTTGCCACCCAAGCTTCATAGCCTGGATTTAGTAACAAGAATCCATTGGTGGAGAGAGAAAGCCAACCCTGGATAGTTGCCCTGTGGCTGGCATAGGAGGAACTCCATGACATGTCTGTGCCTGGGTACACACATAAACAAACACACACCTGAAAAACTTCTTTCTGGCTGCCACAGAAGCACCATGACATTTGTGTGCCAATGTACACAAACACACACACACACACACACACACACACACCATATACACATGATAATAATGATGATTGATAGAGAAAATAAAGATTAGAAATTTTTTCCATGCTGTCTTCGTAGACTAGGTTAGGCTTCAACATCCAGAGATCCACCTGCCTCTGCCTATTAAGTGCTGGGATTAAAGGTATGAGCCACCAGGCCAAGCTGGTTTTGGTTTCTATGTGTTTTTCCCACCTATATGTTTGTGCACCATCTGTTGGACAAGCATCCACAGAGTATCAGATGCTGTGGTACTGGAGTTACAGACTGTTGTGAGCCACCACAGAGATGCTGGGAACCAAACTTGGGTCCTCTACAAAAGCAGGTGCTCTTAATCACTAAGCACTCCCTCTAGCCAATAACAAGTTTTTTGAGATAGTTCCTTACTTTGTAGCTCATACTGACCCAGCACTTAATATGTAGCTCAAGCTGTCCTCAAGCTCATAGTAATGCTCCTGTCTCAGCCCCATGAGTGCTGAGATTATGGATGTGAGCCACCACACCTGGGGCATTTCCTTAATGATAGCATGATGTAAATTTTCACTCTTAACCTGTCCAACTTATCTAGTCTTGTCATTGTATATGTAAGTATATATTGGTATAGTTGAAGTTTGTTTTTCTGGATGCTGGAGATTGAACATTCAGGGCCTCACATCTAAGTGCTTTGTTACTGACCTCAGCCTCTAGCCCCATGTCCTTACATTTATTACCTATTATTAATTAATTAAACTAAATTAATTAGCCAGGTGGTGGTGGCATGCATCTTTAATCTCAGAACTCCAGAGGCAGAAATAGGTGTATCTCTGTGAGTTTGAGGCCAGCCTGGTCTACAGAGTGAGTTTCAGGACAACCAGGGCTACATGGAGAAACCTTGTCTTGAAAAACAAATTTACTTATTTTATTTATTTTGCATAAGTTGGGTTGAATGTTCTTGAGTATGGAAGGCACACACTCTACCATTATACTCCCAGTATCTAAGCTCTAAATTCTTTCTGGTTTTGTTCCAGACAGGATTCCTCTGTATAGCCCTAGCCATCCTGGAACTAACTGTGACGTAGACCATGCTGTGACATAAACACAGAAATCTATCTGCCTCTGCCTCTCAAATACAGGGATTAAAGGTGTGCACCACCACCGCCCAGCGATGCTCTGCATTCTTATCTTAACAAACATATAATATTATTGTTATACTAGTTCATATTCAATGTGAGAACTTTCTTACCCCATGGCTCCATCTACATCTTCTTCTCCTACATTTCCTTCTTTATCTAAGCCATAATCTAAACCTAACAATAGTGCTGGCAGGAGGTGGTTCCTTGTGGCTTCATAACTCCTACCTGTAAAAACTTGAATGCGTAGCTTCGTCTTTATTTCTCCATTGTAAAATATTAGTTTCCCATAGGGTTACTATGCAGTACTCCTTTTTTTTTGAGACAGGGTTTCTCTGTGTAGCTTTGGAGCCTGTCCTGGAATTCACTTTGTTGTAGACCAGGCTAGGCTCATACTCACAGAGATCCACCTGCCTCTGCTTCCTAAATGCTGGGATTAAGGGTCTGTACCACTACATCTGGCTGCAGTTTACTCTTGATATTCCACTCAATGTACTTGAAAAACATTCGCCAAATGCTGAGTTATTTTTTTTCCCTTTCAACCATTACCATTTTTCAAATAAGGAAATAGAAGTTCGGGAAACAAAGTCACACACTGAAGGTCATCCAGCCAGAGGCAGAGATTTTCAAACCAGTTCTAGCTCACTCAAATTAGAGTCTTTTCACTAAGCCACCTGACTTTGAGTCTTTATCTCTAGACCGATCAAGAAGGATGTGATAATGGCCCGAATCCTGGAGCTTTTACTGATATAGTGCAGAGTAGCAATAATTACCACTAGGACCTGAAACAGAGTGTTAGCATTAAGCCAAGAGCAAAGCAAGTAGTATGTGGTGCTGCTGCTGCAAGGCTGCAAACCAAATCCAAATCTTCCTTTGCCACATCTGGTATTCTCCAGCACTCAGACTGGACATGGCTTCTGCGTATTGTCATTACCACACTAGCTCCTGTCAGCACAGACCTCCTATGCAAAGCCAGCTGAAAGTCACCCGGTTTCACATGATCCTGGGGAGGCTGCCCATGCCTAATGATTTCCTGGATTCTGATCTGTGATTGTGTGAAGGGGTGCTCTCCATAGTCCTGACTGCTCTGTAGGAGCTAAACTGAGCATCTTTTTTTTTTTTTTTTTTTTTTTCAGTTAATGATGGGGCTGGAAAGTGGCTCAACTGTACTGTTAAGAGCATTTGCTGCCCTTCCAGAGGGCCAGAGTTTGTGTCCTGGTACCCAAAGGCAGTAGCTCTCAAGCATCTCTAACTACAGCTTCAGGGAATCTGACATCTCTGGCCCCCATGAGCCCTAGCACCCACTCAAGCATACTCATACACAGACACACATACCTACACACAATTGGAAAAGATACAAGTAAATCTTTCAAATATAAAACATTATTTAACAATTAATTTACTATTGCTTTCATACATAGATATTGTATGTTGAGCATATACCCTTCTAGGCCCCCTCCTTTTTCCTCAGCTCTCCTTCCTCCAATTAGATTTCTTTGACCCCTAGACAATTTACTTCTACTTTCATGTTATTAATGTAGTGTGTGTGTGTGTGTGTGTGTGTGTGTGTGTGTGTGTGTGTGTGTGCTTGTGAGTAAAATTTTTGAGGAGTTGGTTCTTTTTCTTTTTTCTTTTTTTAAATTTTTTTTTAAACTTTTTATTTATTTGCCTTGGTGTTTTGCCTGGAACTGGAACTACAGACAGTTGTTAGCTGCCATGTGGGTGCTGGGAATCGAACCCGGGTCCTCTGGGAGAGCAGACGGTGCTCTTAACCGCTGAGCCATCTCTCCAGCCCCGAGTTGGTTCTTTTTCACCAGATGGGTCACAGGGACCAAACTCAGGTTGTCAGATTTGGTAGCCATGACTGGTTGAGCTATCTTACCTACACAAAGAAATTATTTGTTGCAGTAATGTGTTAATGGCAACTCTATATTTTAATAAAATGGATTAGTTGGGAAATGATGTTTTTAATTAAAATTAGATTTCTCTCCATTTGTCTTTGTGTTTCAAAAGGGGTTTCTCTGGATAGCCCTGGCTGTCCTGAAATTCTCTTTGTAGATCAGGCTAGCCTCAGACTGAGAGATCCACCAGTCTCTGCCTTCCATGTGCTGGTATTAAAGCCGTGATCCATCACGCATGGCTGATAATAGATTTTTTTCATAGAATATATTCTGATTATGATTTCTCTTCTCCCAAATTATCTCAGTCCAACCTAATCCACATCTTTCTTGATCTTTCATTAGAAAACAAACAAAGATAGCAAACAAACAAACAAGCCAAAAAGAAGCAAAAGAAACAATAAAGGGCCTGGATCTCTGTGAGATCAAGACCAGCCTAATAATCTACAGAGAGAGTTCTAGGACAGCCAGAACTACACACAGAAACCCTATCCTGAAAAAGAATAAAACTTAAAAAAAAATAGGACTGGAAAGATGACTCATCAGTTAAAAGCACTGACTTCCTCTTCAGGAGGGCCCAGGTTCAATTCTCAGAACCCACATGACAGCTCACTATTGTCTATAACTCCAGTTCCAGAGCTTGTGACACCCTCACACAGACATACATACAGACAAAACACCAATGAACATAAAATAAGATGCTATTTTTAAAAGGGTAAAAAAAATTACAGACACTGAGATACACAGAGAAACCAGAAGTTCCATAAAGACACAAAATCAGAAACCATAACATATAAGTAAAAGACCTGCAAAGATTAAAAAAAAAAAGTCCAGAAGAGTCCAATGCAACAAAACCCTCCCAAACTAACACTGAATTCATATTGTGTTGGCATTTATTGCCGGGCCAAGGGCCTGCCCTTAAAAGTGGTGTGTATATCCATCAGTGAGACTCTGTTGGAAAAAACTATTTTTACTTTGTGGGTAGTTATGAATTGGAGATAGCAGCTGGGTTAGGGATGGTGGCCTGTGTCTTCTCCCGGCCCTGGGACCATCTTGCTTAGACCTGTGCAGGCCCTGTGCATGCTGCCATAGTCTCTGTGAGTTCTTACGTGTGTTTGTCTCGTTGTGTGTAGAAAGCCTTGTCCCTTTGGTGTCTCCCATCACCACTGACTCTTATAGTCTTTCCACCTTGTCTTCCAGAGTTCCCAAAACATTGGCCAGAGGGATTTGATGAAGGCAATCCTTTTAGGACTGAGAGTTCCAAGGTCTCTCGCTTGTACTTTGTCTCTATATGTGTTCCTATCTACGGCAGGAGGAAGCCTCTCTGATGATGGTTGAGCAAGGCAGTGATCTACAAGCAGAGTAGAATGCTGTCATTTTCTTGCCATGTTCCAGAAGGAACAGAAGTGTTTGGTTTTCCTTTAAGCCTGTGGTCTGTCTAGTGTTAGGTCCTTGGACACCAAGCAATGTCAGACATTCAGGGTTCCATCTCCTGAAGTAGGCCTTATAACGAGTCAGATAGTGGCTGATTACACCTACAATTTTTATGTCAATTTTGCACCAATGTATATTGTAGATAGGTCACTAATGTAGGTCAAAGGGTTTGGTATTAATCTTCCTCCTCTAGTAGTGTGCAGAGTGCCTTCCAGGACCATGCATGCTAAATTATGATACTGCATATACCGGGTGTAGCTGGCAGATGGCGATGGATAGAGGCCCCATGTGGATGTGGTAAAAGGCAGCATGTAGGGGGACATTTAGACTGGGTCCATGTGAAAAGAGTTTATTATTAGACATACAGATAGGTAGGTAGATAGATAGATAGATAGATAGATAGATAGATAGATAGATAGATGAAATAGAAGAGATATATGGATAGAGAGAAGAGAAGAGAGAGGGAGGGAGGGAGGGAGGGAGGGAGGGGGTTGAGGAGCACACCTCTGTCGGGGTGGGAGAAAGAAGGATGAAAAGAGAGGAGGGTCGAACATGGGAAACCTTCTTCAATGGTTTCACATCAGAACTGGGCAGGGGACTGGGCTAATTGCCATTGGCCAGGTGTGGCTTCAGGGTTAGTCCAGAATCCTAACAATGCACACTAGTTGGTAGAGATGAAGGTCTAAGTAGGCACCAGCTTGAGTTCCTTGTGCTGAGTGGGTTGTCCTCAGCAATAGAGCCTTATCATCAGTTTGTGGAGAGCAAACAATAGCCTTGGCAATAGCCTGGGTTGTTTGGTGGTTGCCATGGTACTCTTTGGCCAACAACTTAATTAGGTATAAACCATCCGTGGCACTAGAGGTTCCTCTCGGTGGTAAGAGATGTCCATTTAGGGTTTTGTCTTCCACATGATTTGGTGATTCCATGTAGACTGTATTAGATTTCCATATGATCCTCCAAGGGTCCTTTAGTTTTTCTATCCCATCCTGCATTTTGTCCCTTATTTCCCTTTTCCCATTTGATTCTCCCATTCCGGACCACCTCCATCTGTCCATAACTATTATAATTCCCATTTCTAGGGAGAACCCTTCACTCACTCCCTTACTCTATACTTAAACTCTATGGTTATATGGATTGTAGCATGCTTATGAAAGAATTAACAGCTAAAATTCACATATAGTAAATAGATGCCATCTTTGTTATTTGGGGTGTTGGTTACCTCTCTCAGAATAATTTTTTCTAGCTCCATCCATTTACCTGTGAAATTCATGCTTTCATTTTTTTAATGGCTGAGTAATTGTATAAACATACCACATTTCCTTTAACCATTCATCCATTGACATACACACACATATATTTACACATATACATATATACACACAGAGACATATATGTATATGCTGTTTCTAATTTCTGGCTACCATAAATAGAGCAGCAATGAAATGCTTGAGCAAGTGCTTCTGCAGTAGGTTGTAGCATCCTTTGGCTATATGGCCAGGAGTAGTGTAGCTGGATCCTGAGGTAGATTTACTCTCAGGTTCCTGGGGAACTGCCACAGTAATTTCCACAGTGGCTGTACAAGATCAGGGCGGGGCTGGACTTGAACTCGTGACAACTCTATCTCAGCATTCACAAGTACTTGGTTTAGAGGCACGATCCACCTTGCCCTGCAGTTTGCTGATTTCTTAGAAATCAACACTTGCCATGTGACACAAATGTTTATTTATTCAAGAACAGGACAACTTGTATTCATAATGGACTGCAACTGGATATACTACAAAGTTCTACAGACTCTTGTGTGAACAAACAAATCGTGGCATATGCCTATCTGTACATTAGAACCTTACTTTAAAAAGAAACTATTGATAAATGTCATCTCCACAGGGATGAATCTCAAAATGTCATGCCAATGAAGAATTCAAACACAGAGCACTATACTGGCTGACTCAGCTTCTGAGATTCTGAACCAGGCAACAGAAAGCAGCTCTGTGGTGAGGACAGCCTCAGCAAACAATGGATCATAAGTTACACCTGCTGGCCTCCTGGCTGCTCCATGTGTGCCCAGGGCTGTGTCTCAAAGGCAACATCTGACTAGTGTACCTCCTGTGTCTGCTGTGAGGACAATGCTGAGCCTTCATGTATATAAGGATCATGGACCAAGCTCGAGTAGTTTTCTTACAGCTCTACCATGTTACTACATCCCTTTTCTTGTGGAGTATGAAGTAAGAAAAGCCAATTATTTGATTCTGAAATCATTAGCTTTTTACATATATGGACATGTTGCCTACATGTATGTCTGTGCACCACATGGTGCCCGGTGTCCAAAGACATCAGAAGAGGGTATTAAATCCCTTGGAACTAGAATTTTAGAAGGTTGTGTGGTATCAGATGGATGCTGGTAATTGAAACCAGGTCCCCTAGAAGAGCAGCCTGTGATCTTAAATCACTGAGCCATCTCTCCAGCCCACCAAGATTTGTTATATGACATGGGTTAAATAAATCTACAGGAAAAGCTTCACTTTTATGGAAATACTATGCCTCTGCAAGCTGATCCACCTCTCTCCTCTTAACAATCTGAAAAGTAAAATTCAACTCAGACCACACCTTTATCTGAGGGTCACCTATTGACATGTACAAATGCAAACAAGTTTGTACTCCTGGCTTGGGAGCGTCTCCAGAGACGTGAACGGAGAAACTGGAAAGGGCTTGTCTTTAGAATCTTCTCATTTTGGATCTTGGGGTTGACAGTTGTTCTTCCAAGCTTTCCAGGGGCAAAACTGATCTGGTGTATGGAAGGCCACCAACTCTTCTCAAATACCTAAAGCTGAAAGGATCCCAATCTATGGCTCTTTCAGATTTTAAACTGAGGTCAGATTGTGTTTGTTTTCAGTTCCAATACTCAGTCTGTAAGTGCATGAGTAGCCTGAACTTCCAAGTAGTAAGCTCCAGGCCAGCCAACGAGACTTGAAGTGGGGGGTAGGGAGAAAAAGGGAGGGAGGAAGGCAGGGAGGGAGGGAAGAAAAAAGAGAAGCAGAAGTAGAAGGGAGAGAGAGAGAGAGAGAGAGAGAGAGAGAGAGAGAGAGAGAGAGAGAGAGAGAGAGAGAGGAAAGGAAGGAAATTTAAACTGAACAGACAAACCCAGAAGAAGATGACTACCTTGGCTACCACGGGGCTGGTTGTCTCCAGTTTGCTGGGCGTGTACTGTTCTAACCACTTTTCACAGACTAGCTCCATTCTTCTGAACATTTTCACCTCCCGGTAAACGATATCGAACCGTATCTCCAAGGCAGGCCTACCCTCAAGGTTGTCACCAGGGGCCAAGGGCACGGTGGATTTAAACCGTGCCTTTCTAGAGTTCAAGGTCTCTACCACTGTTCTGTCCTTTAGGGAAAACATTCATATAGCCTGCTTTGTGGGTGCCAGGATCTTGGGCATCCCAGAAACATGAGAAGAGGACCATTCTTGTGAACCAAAGCATTCTAAGGGCTTTGATGGGCACCTGTGCTCACATATACAGACCCACACATGTACTTATAATTACCAATAATAAATTTTTAAGTGAAAAATATGCCAGTGATTGAAGCCTGTTATTATTTTAAGCAATATATGTATATGTAATTATTAATTTATTCTTTGTTTAAAGGCAAAAGAAGCATGCCTTAAAAAAAAGACATTTGAAAGTTGTCGTTTCCTCTAAGATTGTAGTAGGTTTTCTGTTCCCCAATAATAATTTTCTCCAATGACACAGTAAGCCAGATTAAGCCAAATTGAAAAAGTTATATAATGAGCTAGGACAACCCCAAGGTCTGGGCAACAGGGCACAAAATATATCCCCCAAACCTATTACAGTTCCAGCTGCAGAACCTTAATCCAGCAACTGATGGAGGCAGATGAAGAGAGCGATAGCTAAGCATCAGGTCGAGCTCCCAGTCCAACTAAAGAGAGGGAGGAGAGAGTATGTGAGCAGAGGGATCCTGAGGAGGAGACCCACAGATACGGCTGACCTGAGCTATTGGGAGCTCACTGACTCTGAAATGGCAGCTGAGGAACCTTCATGAAAAGGAACTAAACGCTCCGAATTTAGATGACAGTCCAACAGTGTGGACAGTGTATGGAACGTCTTGCAGTCAGACCAGAGTTTATTCCTGGTGCATGAACTGGCTTCTTAGAGCCCATTCCCTACAGAGGGACACCTAACTCAGCCTTGATACTCAGGGGACTAGGACCTACCTCAACTGGATAAGCTAGACCAAACTGACTCACCTTAGGATTCCTTGCCCTCCCTGGGGAATGGATGGGGGACAGGGTGGGGAGAAGACTGAGGGAGGAGAGGAAGGAGGAGGAACAATGGTGGGTATGGAAAAAAACTTTTTAAATTAAAAAAAGTTCTATAATGACAGGTTTATCTGAGCAAAGCCATTCCCAAGCAAGTTCTCTAGTTTGGGAGACTGAGGCTGGAGAAGCCATACCCTGTTGCTTAAGCATCTATTGTCCTAGATGACACATCTGGCTGCAAGGGCCGAAGAAGGCAGGAAGTCTGTTCCCTCAGGCTGGCTCTCTCTCAAGGCAACTAAGGGAAACCTTATCCAGATCTTTACCCTTCCATAGAACACAGGATTCAAAGGCTGAGGTGAAATTCTGCTTGCTCAGAGAGAGTGAACAGCAAAAGGTTAACCTTCTGTCCAAGCTCTAGCTCCCCAAAAAGCAGCCCCCTCCTGCTCTGCCCTCACTTCAGAACTCAACACTTGGTTCCTCCCAACCACTTCCTGGCAGGCAGCTAATTGATGACTCTGCCTCTTGACCTCAGGTTAATTGTATTTAATCAAACAAAAGTAACATGTCTTTGCATTGTTAACAAAAGCAATAAGGAAAAAGATGTAACACACCTTAAAACAATAGTCTACAAACTTTCCCCATTTGTGTCTAAACAAAAAGGTTTTAACCTTAATAGAGTGTTTACAATATGAACAATTATCAAGTAAAGATTACATTCACAATGTAGTGAATTTCAGCTCATTTGTGTCTGACAAATTAAAAGAAAATATAATCTACCCTATTTTAGTGAATCCCAAGTGTATTTTTTAATTTTTAAACTTTTTTTATAATTTATTTTTATTTTATGTGAATTGGTGTTTTGCCAGCATGTCTAACTGTGTAAGGGTGTCAGATCTTGAAATTATAGACAGTTGTTAGCTGTGATGTGGATGCTGGGAATTGAACTCAGGTCCTCCGGAAGAACAGACAGTGCTCTTAACCACTGAGCCATCTCTCCAGCCCTGAGTCCCAAGTTTTATACCTAATTTACTTTCTATCATAACTAAGGAAAGCTGTTACTGTAACTATTTATAAGGAGTTTCTTCAATGCCCAATTATTTTCTCTGAAGTAAATTGGTGCTGCCAAGAATGTGTCTCATTGTCATTAAACACTTGAAGTTAATGAAACATTTTAAATGCTATATTCTATAAGTCTTTGAAGTATTTGAAGACCATCTATATAAAATATATCTATTTAACTTAGAAAACACACCTAACATAGCTACAAAATTGTTATAGACGACTAACTACTGACTTATTTTTCTTGATTGTCCTATATAGTTTATAATAATAGCTTTCAAAAACTAGAGTTCATTTTTAATGAACTGTATAAGTACAATGCCTTAAACCAGAGTAGAAACATATATAAAGTATGGCAAAAATAACTATAACTTTATATCAGTATACAAAAAGCTTTAAACAAAAGTATATATATATATATAGTATGTTGTGACAAAAATTACCTTAAATTTGTAACAATATACAAAATTCTTACAAATGCAAAATATCTAAGATCATGAATTGTCCCCTAGTTTACAGTAGATTCAATAGTCTACGGTTCTATCTTATCATTCCTATATCTCCTTCTCTCCTTTTTTGAAGAGATCCCTGAATGTTATATGATTTATATAATTTTCTCCCTTGCCAAACAGTAACAATTAATAAACAATCACCATAAGTGATGACAAACATCTACAACCCACCAAATGATCAAATACCATTTCCCCCTCTTAAGAATGTGGGCATCATGTCCCCAAAATTACTTTCTGTTGTCTGGGGGTGATGATACCCTTAAAAACTGAAATGTTGATCAAGTCCTGAGAAAACAAGCTATAACTTTTGTTGTCCATTTGCTGTGTAATGAGAAAGTTTAGAGCTTGTCTGAAGAGTACTGGCTAAAGTGTCCTATGAGGCTGGATTCTCCCAGCAAGCAAGTTTGGATTTGTCCTGAGAAGTCTGTAGTCCAATACTGATCTTTGGGTGGTGTGTGTCCCCTTAATGGATTACTACAATCCCTACAGAATTGTCATTGTGGGCTCCATATTCTACTAGAGTCATCAAAGGTCGCTGTTATGAATAGTTATGATTCACTGCTGAAAATGTAAACATTTTAAATATCATATAGAGAATAGTCTTGGGATGGAGAGAGATGGCTCAGAGGTTGAGAGCATTGACTGTTCTTCCAGAGAATAGTCTTATAAATTTGGAGTTAATGTTTATATCTATGAAAAATTTTAAATAGTTAAAACCAAAAAAATTATGAGATTATTGGCAATAAAAAGTCCCTAATTTTTTTTTCTGTCCCACATCAGACATGAGAAAGAGATTATGAATTGTCCTTTATCAGACATGCTTGGGTTTAGAGAAGGAGAGAGAGCCACACTCCAACCCTCAAGACAGCTTTAAATTTTAATTAAATTGGATCTACAAAAAGACCATTTGGCTTTTATAATTGTAAAGAATAACAAAAACCAATATCTAGGGAGACTTATAAAATTTTATTCTGGTGGAAGTATACTATACCATTAGGCCAATTTTATTTCATTGAAAATTTAGTTTGATACGGAAAATGAAAATTTATCTCTTTAAAATGAAATTATTTATAGTAGTTATCATTAACTATATGGATTATTCCCCATTCACATCTTAGCTAAAGTATTCCTGATATAAATAATGTAATTAAAAGATCATATAACAATGTATACTTTAATACAGTCTTTCTGTTGTGATTTTGAACAATAAATACCATGCAGTGAAAAACTTATCACCAACTAAATACAGCAGCCAAAGAAAGAAAAAGCTTATGTACACATCACCATGACCAAGGTCTTTATAAAAGTTTATAGTACAATCCTATCACAGTAAATTTCTACACAGTCTTACTTCTTTTTCATTAGTATTTAAAGAAATTAAAAGCCAATAAAGCATTGTGTGATCTATTTCTGGTTGTCTTTATTACTCCTTTATGTTTATTAAGAATTTCTTTTAAAGTTCAATTAGACTTTTCTATAATTGCTTGTCCTTAAGGTTGTGTGGTATACTTGTAATATGCTTTATATTATCATATGAAAAAACCTTTCACTTTACTAGACACATATGTAGGAGCACTATCAGTCTTAATTTGTATAGCTATAACCATAATTGCCATAACTTTTAAAAATACATAATTACAGAATTAGCCTTTTCAGAACTTAGAGCAGTTGTCCATTGAAATCCTGATATGTATCTGTGGTATAGTGTATATATTTTAATTTTCCAAACTTTGCAAAGTGAAACACATCCATTTGCCAAATTTCACTTACAAGTAATAGAGTTTGAGTATACAAAGAACAAGTAGAACATTTCCTTATAATTTCATTGGCTTAGTGCCCAGTGATAGAAAAATCTTTCTTCTAACTTATACTGGTGACATGATTTTTTTCTTATAAAATGCTGATGCTCTTAGCACATTTCCTACTAATATCTGAAAATTTTTATTATTACCTCATGTAAGAGGGACTGGTAGACCTGTATGGGACCTGATATGTGTTTTATACAAGGGGTGATTTCTACTTCTGATTACTTGTTGTAGTTAAATAAATAACAAAGTTAATTCTGAATCATTTGGAATAAGCTCAGCAGTTTCAATATGTAAAACAACTCTTTCAGAATATTGAGAGTCAGTAATTATATCAAGAGGTCCTGAAATATTTAATATTGTAAGAATAGCACTAAACTGAATCATAAGGACTTTGAACCACTTTACTTATTTTTCCTTACTTATAACCTGTGATCATATATTTTATATTTAATAAGATCAACCTGGAATATCAGAGAACAGAATCACCCACAGTCAAGCCATGAGGGTTAGGGTTAGGGTTAGGGTTAGGGTTAGTTAGGGTTAATCCCAGCATGAGAAAGACCAAATGGGGACCTACGCCCTTAATTCCATCACTCAGGAGAGAGAGATATTTCTGTGTTTCTGTGAGTTCAAAGCCTAACTATCAAACAGAAGTAGCTCATACCTTTAATCCTAACTCTAGGATTATAACACAGAGTAGGACATAGAAGTGAAACTGGGCAAAGAAGATATTTAAGGCAGGTGTAGGCAGACATTGAGGTATTCTGTAGGAGCAATTAGGCAGGGTGATGACTCTTGAAGATAGCTTTTTACCCTGAGAAACTGCCTGGGTGAGAGCGGATTGACTGTGGTCTGTTCTGATATTCCACCTTTTCCCCAAAATCCGACTCTGAGTTTTTATTAAATATCAACTAGAATTTGTGTTTTAATAACCTGTCTTTGGGCCGGAGAGATGACTCAGTGGTTAAGAGCACTGACTGTTCTTCCCAGGATCTGAGTTCAATTCCCAGCGTCCACATGGCAGCTAGCAACTGTCTGTAATTCCAAGATTTGACACCCTTACACAGTTATACATGCAGGCAAAACACCAATTAACATAAAATAAAAAGATAAATATTGAAAAATAACCCACCTTTTCTGATTTATTTTCATCAGTATTGAAAGTAGGGTCTCCAGAAATTGAAGCACCTTTTACTATATGAGGTAAAATCAAATTATTTTTTTTTAATAAACTGAAACTTCTTGCTTTGGGAATATTTGTTACTTATCTCTTCCCCCAAATTACTGCAAGTTCTTTGTCAGTTTGCATTGTCTACCCATAATGAAGGAATGTTATCATTAGTAAAAGGTACCATAATTTCTGCTGGGTCTATTCCTATTAAATGTCAAAGTCTCAATTTTCCCTTAAGAATCAATTCAGAAACTATTTCTGCATAAGTCTTTATTTTTTTTACTGTTTTTGTGATAAAAATAATTCTAAGATATTACTCTCTTCTTTGCATCATGATTCCCTTGGGAGAATGTGCAGAAGGCAAAATAACTAAAATACAATCAAGTTCTGGATCCGCATGTGCACCCTGCAATTTCTGTTCTACCAGAACCAATTTGTTCTCAACCTCTGCTGATAATTTGAATGGATTATTTAAGTCCTTATTGTTGGTTTTGCGAGTGAGAACAAACGTACACCACCTGACGCCACACAGGAGAGCTTAGTCAAGGGCGTTACCAAGAAAGGGAAGTGAGGGGAGGGAAGAGAGATCTGCTTTCATGTGGTGTCTCTTTTTAAGAGAGTGAGTGGGCCCAGATTTGCATAGCCACACCTAGGGGCGTGCCTTCTGTACATGTGTTCTGCTGGCACCATATTCGGTTTGCCACGTGGCTGCTACATGCTGGGAATCCTCACACTTATCATCTTTTAGAGTTAGAAATAAATGACTTAATTCTTGAGTTGTTAATTCTACTGTAGACCAGAGTCAGTTAATATCTCCCAGTAATTTTTGAACGTCATTAAGAATTTGTAATTGATTTCTCTTGATTTGTTCTTTCCATGATTAAAATTTTTTATACATATATCTTGTATTCTAAATAATAGCCAAAGATTCAGTTAATATCTGCCTAGCATCTGGATAAGATATCATTCTATTTACAGCTGATGTTAATCTGTATAAAAAAAATCAGTGAAGATTTCTTTCAGGCCTTATATAATTTTAGTAAATGATTTAGTCCTCTTTCCTGATTGTTCAACGCTGTCCCAGATAGTACTCAGAGCTGCTATCTGGCATAGAGTCAGGGTGTTAGACAAAAATCCCAGAGGCAATTTCTGAGCCTAGGGAGCTAATGGCAACAGTAACAGCTGATCTGTCACCTAGACACAGAGAACACGTAAACTCATGCATCCAAGACAAGTCAGAAACAAACATACAGAGTGGCCACATACATTTATACATTTAATTGAGCCTGATGCAAATTTGTGTGGCTGTGTGTCTGCAAGAAAATTTAACAGGCACAGATCCATACAAAACAGATAAAACTTTCTCATCCTCCCTTCCTTCCTTCCTTCTTAATAAATTTATTTATTTATTTTACCTCTTGGCCACAGTTTCTCCTCCCCTCTCTCTTCCCAAATCCCTCCTCTTCACTGTCCCTTTCTTCCTACCCCCAATCCACGTGTCCTCTGTTTCTGTTTAGGGAAGGACAGGAGTTTAGGGAATTCCCAGGAGTTCAACAAAACTTGGCATATCAAGTTTCAGTGAGACTAAGCACCTCCCCATGTATTAAGGCTGAGCAAGGCAATACAGTATGAGGAGTAGCTGGTAAAAGAGTTGGAGACAGCCTCTGTCTCTGCTATTAGGACTCCCACAACAGGACTAAGATACACAGGTATAACATGTTTGCAGATCAGTCCCATGCAGGCCTCCTTGTCAGTTCAGTCCTGTGAGTATCTATGAGCCCAGGTTAGTTGATACTGTGAGTTTTCTTTTGGTGTCCTGGACCGCTCTTCTGCAGGATTCACTGGACTCGGCCTAATATTTGTCTGAGAGTCTCTGCATTTGTTTTTATCAGTTGCTGGATAAAGCCTCTCCGATGACAGTTGGGCTAGGCACCAACCTGGGCACAGGAGATGGCCAGTTCAGGCTGTATCTGCTATTGCTAGGAGTCTTAGCTGGGGTCATCCTTGTGGATTCCTAGGAGATTCCCTTGCACAGGTATCTACCTGACCCTGAAATGCCCCCGTTTCCAGTAGTCTCTTTCAGCACGCTTCCATATGTCTCCCATTCATCTGATCACTAATGTTCTCACTCCTACCCACCCTCAGTCTACTCACAAAAATCTCTTGTATTTCCCCGTGGCAGGGAGATCTAAGCCTCCCTTCATGAACCCTTCTTGTTACTTAGCCTCTCTGTCTCTGTGGTTTGTAGCATGATGATTCTTTATTTTACAGCTTATATCCACTTATAAGTGATCACATACAATATTTGTCAGTCTTGGTCTGGGTTACCTCATTCAGGATAATTTTGCTTTATAGTTCCATCCATTTGCCTTCAAATATCCTGGTGTTCTTGTCCTTAATAGCTGATTAATACTCCATTGTGAAAATGTACCACATGTTTTTTAATCCATTTCTTGGTTGAGGGACATCTATGTTGTTTTCAGGTTCTGGCTATTATGAATAATGCTGCTATGAGCATAGTAGAGCAAGCATCCTTGTGGTATGATTAAAAATCTTTCAGGTATATAACCAGGAGTGTTATTGCTGGGCCTGTGGTAGATTGTTTTCTAGTTTTCTGAGAAACCACTACACTGATTTCCTAAGTAGCTGGACAAGTTTACACTCCCACCAGCAATGGAGGGATGTTCCTCTTGCTCCACATCCTCTTCAACATGAGCTATTGCTTGTGTTTTTGATCATAGCCATTCCAAGTACAAGATGAAATTTCAGAGTAGTTTTAATTTGTATTTCCTTCATAGCTAAGAATGTTAAACATCTTAAGTGCTTCTTGGCCATTTGAGATTTCTCTGTTGAAAAGTCTCTGTTTATATCTACCCCATTTTTAATTGGATTATTTAATTTGTTGATATCTAATTTCTTGAGTTCTTTGGAAATCAGCCTTCTGTTGAATGTAGGGTTGGTAAAGATCTTTTCCCATTCTGTAGGCTGCCATTTTGTCCTATTGAGAGTGTCCTTTACCTTAGAGAAAAAATTCTCAGTTTCATGAGGTCCTATTTATTAATTGTAGATCTTAGAGCCTATGCTATTGGTGTTCTATTCAGAAAATTATCTCATGTACCAATTAATTAGTGATTATTTCCCACTTTCTCTTATATCAAGTTCAGTGTATCTGGATTTATGTTGAGGTCTTTGGTCCATTTGGACTTGAGTTTTGTGGAAGGAGATAAATATGGATCTATTTGCATTCCTCTATATGCTGACATCCAGTTATGCTAGCACCATTTGTTGAAGATGCTTTCTTTTTTTCCATTGTATAATTTTGGCATCTTTGTCAAAAATCATCCATAGGTATGTTGATTTATATCTGGGTCTTTAATTCAATTTCATTGATCCACCTGTCTATTTTATACTAATACTATGGTTTTTATAGCTCTGGAGTAGAGCCTGAAATCAGGGATGGTAATATCTCTTGAAGTTTTTTTTATTGTACAGAATTGTTTTAGATATCCCATTTTGTTATTGTTTTTCCATATGAAATTGAGTATTGTTTTTCAAAGTCTGTAAAGAACTGTATTGTGCATTCATCTTCACTGAACTCTAGGAAGTCTTTAACATCTTTATTTTTTTCTTGACCCAATGGTAACTCAGTAGAGAGTTGTTCAGTTTCCATAAGTTTGTGGGCTTTGTGTTGTTTCTGTTGCTGTTGATATCCAGCTTTAATTCATGGTGGTCTGATAAGATACAGAAGGCATTTCAATTTTTTGTGTCTATTGAGACTTAATTTGTGACTGAGTATATGATCAATTTTGGAAAAGGTTCCATGAGATGCTGAGAAGAAGATACATTCTTTTATGTTTGGGTGAAAGGATCTGTCTATATCTGTTAGGCCCATTTGAGTCATAACATCTGCTAGTTCCATTAATTCTCTGTTTTTAGTTTCTGTCTAGATGCTCTGTCAGTTGATGAGAGGGGATATTAAAGATTCCTATTACTAGTGTGTGTTGTTCTATGTGAGACTTAAGATTTAGTGATGTTTCCTTTACAAATGTGAGTGTCCTTACATTTGGGAGATAGATGTTCAGAACTGAGACATCACCTTGATGGATTTTTTCCTTTGATGACTATTAAATGTCCTTCTCCATCATCTCTTTTGATTAATTTTAGTTGAAAGTCCATTTTGGGGGCTGGAGAGATGGCTCAGTGGTTAAGGGTACTGACTGTTCTTCTGGAGGTCCTGAGTTCAATTCCCAGCAACCACATGGTGGCTCACAACCATCTGTAATGAGGTCTAGCACCCTCTTCTGTCCTACATGAATACATGCAGACAGAATACTGTATACATAATTAATTAATTAATTTTTTAATTAATTAAAAAAAGAAAGAAAGTCCATTTTGTTAGATAATAAGTCCAAACCCTTCTGGATTTTAGGGTCTCTGTTAAAGTTGGGTGTGATTCTAATAGGTCTGCCCACATGCTTCATGGCCTTTTTTCCTTGACACTTTTAATATTTTTTGTTTTAATTATTCTTAGTATTTTGATTATTATTATGTAGTGAAGAAGTTTTCTTTCCTGATCCAATCTGTTTGATATTTTGTAAGCTTGTACATTTATGAGCATGTCTTTATTTAGGTTGAGAAAGTCCTTTTCCTATGATTTTGTTAAATATATTCTCAGGATTTTGAGCTAGATTACTTCTCCTTCTCCCATTTCTATAGTTCTTATGCTTGGTCTTTTCATGGTGTCCTAGAGTTCTTGGATGTTTTGTGTTAAAATTTTTTTATATTTAATATTTTCTTTGAGTGGTGAATGTATTTCCTCTATTGTGCCTCAACACCTGAGATTCTCTCTTTCATCTCTTGTATTCTGTTGGTGATGCTTGAATCTATAGTTCCTGTTTGCTTACCCAGATTTTCCATTTCCAGGATTCCATCTGCTTGTGTTTTCTTTATTGCTTCTATTTCCATTTTCATGTCATGAGCAGTTTTCTTCATTTGTTTGTTTGTTTTTCTTGGCTTTCTTTTAGGGATTTATTGATTTCTTCCAATTTCCTGTTGTCTTTTCCTCAATTTCTTTAAGGGATATTTCCCTATCCTCTTTAAGGACCTCTATCATCTTCATAAAGTCATGTTAAGGTCATTTACTTGTGCTTCAGCCTGGTCTACAAAGAGAAGTCTAGAATAGGTGCTGTTACACAGAGAAACCCTGTCTAAAAAATTAATATAAGAGATATTTTCATAACGCATTGCCACAACCTTTTCTGGGGACATTTAAACAAGTATCTACTCACCCTACGTACAGCACTGACATCACACCAAAGCAGTGATCCCACAAGTTCAGCTTAGTGAGTCAAAGAGCTTGATGGGCTTCGGAATAGAAATATGATGAGGGGTTGCTTGCGGGAGTGTGCCCCCCTCATACAGCTACATCACACACAAGCACACACAAGCACATGCACACTCACAAGCACAAATCTCTTCCCAGTAGTTGTTTACTATTCATATGTGCTTGGGAAATGAGATGCCTGTGTGGGATAATGTTCTTGTACATTGTAAAGATTTGTTACTTGTATTGATTTAATAAAACTGGCCAATATCTAGGCAGAAAGTATAGGAGGGCAATCAGACTAGGATAATTCTGGGAAGAGGAAAGGCAGAGAAGGAGATGTTAGCCAGATGCAGAGGAAGCAAGATGAGAATGCTGGACTGAGCAGAGGTACCAAACCATGTGGCTAAACATAGATAAAAAATCATGGGTTAATTTGTGTATAAGAGCTAGTTAGCAATAATTCTGAACAACTGGCCCAGTATTTACTATATTAAGTCTTTGAGTCAATTATTTGGGAAGCAGCTTCTGGGTATTGAAAGTTTTTGTTGGAAATACAGGCCTGGATGTCTCATGATCTGCTTCATGCATTGCCTAGTGTGTACCCACTCAGTTCATGGAGCCATATCAGTTCACTTAGTCTTCTGAAGATCTCATGTGGTATTAATGTGATAAGATTTTTCCTTGGGAGATACAACACACATACCTACTTACTCCAGATAGGGAGCCAATAGCAGAATACACCGAAATACCACTGAGAAATATGGGTGAGGAGTTCTCACAGGAATTGAAAAGACTCAAAGGTAGTGGCATCACCAAAACCCATTTTAACATTTAGAAACTGGAGCATACTGCATAGCATGCTAGCATCTTAACATGTTAGGGAATGTCCTTTCTAAGTGATTCAGTTGGTCTAAACCTTTCTCACACACAGCATGGCTGCTGCTTCTTCTTCTTCTTCTTCTTCTTCTTCTTCTTCTTCTTCTTCTTCTTCTTCTTCTTCTTCTTCTTCTTCTTCTTCATAGCTGTACTGGCATAAGTCTTCTTTATAGCTTAGCTCTGCTTACTCTAGCCTAGTGAATGTGGTCAGTTTCAGGGACTTCCTAAAAACTACTGAATTGTTTACCTTCCTTCTTAAGAAGCTTCCTGTCAGGATAGAATGAATCTCTGAGGAAATTGCTACATGACGGGTGCACAATCAGTTACTCTGATGTCAAGATGGCCATGGATTTGTCATGCCTGAAACACAGAGCCCCACAACATCAGTGAGTAGTGAAATGAGGGCGAATGTATCTTCATTGTGTATCTGTCTCCTTCACCATCTGAAGACCCTAGGTTTTATTTCTGAGCAACTCTGCATATCAGAAGAGGCTAGGTCATGTGTAGCAGAGGCAGGTTCTCTAAAGAAAGCTTCCAAAAGAATAAAGCATGAATTTATGAAGGCAAAGCTCAGGGTATAACAAAAGCCCAGGATGATGAGGATGATAGAAACATGAAACATTTGTTGAGCAAAATTTTAGCAAAGAGCAGAGCTAACCCAAGTGAGAGGAAAGCCAAGTAGATTGCAAATGGTAAGGTCTTGGGGCTAGAGTTGTCCTAGCCTGTTGGGACTCACATCATCATAACACCACGTGTTGCAGATGTTGGCCATGGAGCTACAGGATTGAATGTGTGCTGCTGAGTTTTACTCCTGCTTTGGTTGAAACTGTTCCTCCTTTCTGTGTGTGTCCCTTTCCCCCTCTTATCACAGGAACATTTATTGTGTTCCAAAATACAAAAACAAGAGGTTTTGTATTTTGGAACCTCTTACTTCCAAAATACAAAAAAGGCCTTTGTATTTTGGAAGTAAGAGGTTAACTTGAGCTAGACAGAGATTCTGCACTTATAATGTAAATAATGTTTGAACCATTAAAATTTGAGAGACTCTTAGAGATAGACTAAATGCATTTTGCATCATGAGATGGCTATGAGCCTTTGTGGGGGTGGGCAGAGGCAGAAAATATTGGTTTGAATATGAAATGTCCCCTTCAGAATCATATGTCAGAGATTTGACTACCAGATGATGACATTATTCAAAGGAGGCTATAGAAACTGAAGGAGGCAGACACTTAGTTAGAAGAAGCAGATAACTAGAGTATGCCTTTGAATAATAAAACCTGACTTCATTTCTTCATTTCTCTCTCTCTCTCTCTCTCTCTCTCTCTCTCTCTCTCTCTCTCTGTCTCTCTCTCTCTCTCTTTCTCTCTCTTTCTTGTCTTTCATAAGGTGATGAATGTAGGCAGAAGTTTCTGTCCCACAAGCAGCTCCCAAGTAACCACAAGAGGCTTAATATTAATTATAAATGCTCAGCTGGTAGTTCAGGCTTGTTTCTAACTAAACTCTTACATTTCTGCTAACCAATATTTCATATCTATGCTTTGCCACAATGTTTGGCACCTTTTCTCAGTATGGCATACCCATGTTGCTTCTCTCTGCATCTGCTTATGACTTCAGACTTCATCCTTCTTCTTTTCAGCATTCTCAGTTTGGCTCTCCCACCTAACCTTATTCTGTTCAGCTATTGGCCAGTTGGCTTCTTTAGTAAGCCAACCACAGTGACATATATTCACACAGTATAGAGGAGTATTCCACAGATGAACCTCCTCTTCCACATTCTCCACTGGCATGCTTCTGCCCACATTCATGAGCACAAGCAGCCACTGACTCCTATAGTGTGAGTCTAAGTAACTCCCTCTTCTCTTGAGTTGTCTCTACCCGCTATTTTGCCATAGCAACACTAAAAGTAATTAATGTAGCCAGTGCAATTTAGAAATGTATACATACTGTATGTAATAGATATGAGGTGAAAGGTTCGAACTTACTTCCAGGTTTAAAAATCCACCCAAACCCACCAATCCCTAAGCTTAAAATCCCACCAATCTCTGAACTCAAAATTCCACCAGTCCCTAAGCTTGCCCCAAACTCAGGACTTGAAATCCCACCAATCCCTACCCTGGAAAACTCAGCCCTCAAAAAAACCTCCCCCAAGAAACCCTATATAAACCTGCCTTCAGCTCAGTTCCCTGTTGCTTCTCTCCCCAGCAGAGACAGCCACCCTCTTATGTCTTTCCTGATGAATCTCTTGTGTGAGATTTGTTGTGCAGTGTGACTTTGTGGTATTCCTTGGCTCCTGACTTCCAGGATACCTTTTCCCTCTGAGCTATAACACAGCAGAATCTAACATGCCTCTGCTTAACTTAAGCCAGTTCATATAACATGGGAGCAACACCTGGACAATTATTCAGTTCTCTGTTATTCATACGGTGTTGACCCTGTGTTACTTACAATTTGCTGATAGTTTGACAGTGTTGGCTGATACTTACCCTTTGTCTATTCATTACACACTGGCTATGCTCCTGATACAAAACCAGGCAAGGCTCCTACAGTCAGCAAAGTAAAGGCTTAGCAGTTCAGGCAGGGCTTTATCACAAGATGATAGGCAGATAAAAGTGTATTATTTATGCCACTGGAAGAGTTAAGGGCTGAGGTCTACTGTAAGCTGAGTGGTCATGGGAAACAGCATAGGATCTACTATGTCTTTTCTTATAAAATGTGTGTATTTGCCTAGAAGATACTATCTTCTAACTCTAATATCTTAATTTTTAAGTCCTTTTTTCTTTTATCTGTGTGAGTACTTTTTAAAATGGGAAACCCCCTACTTGAGCAAATGTCTGTCTAATGCAGTAATGTGACTTCTTTCCATACTGCTGATTTAAATCTGCTCATCTCAGGCAGCCTCCTCCGGCCCTTTTGCTAAAACATTGGAGGACTGCTGACTCATCATTCTCAGAGGAACATCATGAACCATGAGTAAGCAAATTGCATTGAAGAAGGAAGACAGATAGTGTTCATCTGTTTGGCCTTCTCTGGGGTAGAATTTGAAAAGTCTCAAGGCAAGGTCAGACATGGGGCAGGCAATCTCCTCCTGGTACCCTGTGTTAATCGGCGTTCTTTAGAAAAGCCATTGCTGTGTTTCACACACTTAATGTGTGAATCTCTCATGTTCGCTAGAAGGACATGATGAAAAGAGGTCAGGAAACCTGAAGCTTGAGAGACTTGGTTAGAGACTTCAGACTTGGAATGGGGTTCAGGAACTGGAGAGATGGCTCAGCGGTTAAGAGCACTGACTGTTCTTCCGAAGGACCTGAGTTCGATTCCCAGCACCCACATGGCAGCTCACAACTGTCTCTAACTTCAAGATCTGGCACCCTCAAAGACATGCAGGCAAAACACCAATCCACATAATATAATAAAAGTATTTTTTAAAAAAAGAAAGAAATGGGGTTCAGAGGTAGGCAGGGGTAGGATCCTGGCTGCCGGGTGAAGGAGACCATGTAAAATGAAACATTGAGGAAATGTAACTACTATGCCATGTAGCTCCAGTACAGAAGTAAGTGCCTATATTTTATCACCAGTAATCACCACCTATCCTGGAGTAAGCATGGCTTCCAATTTAAAGTTTAAATCTAAAATTTTTATTTAAATTGTTTCCTGATATGCCTCATTCTGGCTCTTACAGAAATGTCAAGGATTGCTTTTTTTGTTTGATTATCTTTTTTTTTTTGAGATAGGGTCTCTTTTTGTAGCCCTGGTTGTCCTCATTATATAGATTAGGCTAGCCTCTAATACACAGAGTTTCATTTTGTTTTGCCTCTTCATTGCTGACATAAAGGCATTCATCACCATACCCAGCAGGGCTTACTGTTTAAGCCTATCAATATTCATTTAAGTTGTTTTGTTTTTTTTGTTTTTGTTTTTTACATATAGCATCCAGTATTCCCAAACTGTCTCCCATGCAGCAGAGGTTCCAAGCTTCTAAGATCAACGTTTATGGTAGGATGGTCATAGACGCATTTAAGTGTTTAATGTTGCAAAACTGAAGACCAACAGAATCTTTAGATAGATAAATAGCTAGATAGGGTGGATTTAGGAATCAATGAGAAATCATAACCCATAATATCAATACAATGAGTTTTTCCTTCTATATTTAAAGTGGTTACCTACATGTGAGTTCTAGAAGTTTTGACTTGCTAGAAATATTGTCTCCAACCAACAACAGAGGCCTGTGAGATAGTAGAGTGAATAAAGACCCTTGCCTTATTAAACACATACACACACACACACACACACACACACACACACACACACACACACGTATTCATAAAAATTTCTAAATAAAAGAAATTTGGGTTTTTTGCAATGTGTAACTTAACACCACCACAGATGGTTGGTATGTCTTTTAATATGAATAATAGTATAATATCTGTACTGTTTTGATTGTTGCTATTCTTTAACAATATATTTTAGCACATTCGCTGCCTCAGTTCAGGTAGACTTATCTCATTGTCTTCAGAAAGTTACTATGGCAAAGAGATGGAAGAAAAGTACAAATGCAGTAATAGTGTTAAGTAGCATCTCTCTAGATGCATCCACCAACACCTGGGAGATCCCCAAATTCATAGCAAAGTCCATATGGATGATCCGTCAGCCTCCAAGCAGTGAGAAGTTGCTTAAGACTATACTCTGATGATGCCCTACAAGGGCTCAGTGCCCTACAGAGTGGAACAGCAAATTCTTCCTACAATCATGTCCCACAAAAGTTTTTCTGTCATAAAAACTCCTAGTTCTTAGTTTGACATGTCACACAAACTCTTCAATTCTGAGAAATAGGGGCTGGAGAGATGGCTCAGTGGTTAGGAACACTGACTGTTCTTCCAGAGGACCTGAGTTCAATTCCTAGCATCCACATGGCAGCTAACAACTGTCTGTAATTCCAAGGTCTGACACCCTTACACAGGTATGTATGCAGGCAAAACACCAATTCACATAAAATAAAAATAATAAATAATAAAGTCAACTCTGAGAAATAAACACCACACAAGTTTCAAAATTGTCTTTCTCTGTGGTGGTGTATACCTTTGATCCCTGTGTGTTCAAGGCCAGCCTGAACTACATAGAGAGATTCTGACTCAAAAACAATTGCCTTTATCCAGAAGCACTTTATTCTGTGGTGCCAGGTGTAGAACTCAGGACCATGCATATCCCAGACAAGTATTCTACAGAGCTACAGCCCAGTCCCTAGAGACCATGTCACATAAAAAAAAATGCAATGTTTGAATCATCTGACATTATTGCGAAGGCTGAAATCTCAACCACCTAGGAGGTGGAGGCAAGAGGATCACTGCAAATTCACAGCCTGTCTACACCACAACTTTCAGGCCATAGTGAGACTCTGTCCTATGGGAGAGGGGGCAGAGGCTGGCAGAGTGGCTCATTTTAAAGTAGGGAGGGAAGGCAGACAGATCTACAGGCAAAAGCACTTGCTTCTGATTCTGACAAAGCCCAAGTTTGATCCCTGGGACCCACATGATAGGAGAGAATTTGACGTCCACATGTGTGCACATATATATTTATATATAATATTTATTTTTTAAAGAAAACAGTTCTCTTTCTTCATTTTTCAAGACATTTCTTTGTGTAGCTAGGCTGTCCTAGAACTCACTCTATAGTCCAGGCTAGCTTTGAACTCACAGGAGATCTACCTGTCCTCGCCTCCCAAGTGCTAGGATTAAAGGCATATGTCATCATAGCCCAGTCTTTCTCTTCTGAGCGCTTCCTTAAACTAAGAATTTTTGAGGTGCCCGACTCTTTCTGGCAATGGACCTCTGGTGGCCCCTCAACAGCTTCTAAACATTCTCTATTGGTCTCAATCTATTGGCTCAAGATGGGTCACGGTGGTGGCAGATACTTAGAATCTCAGCACTGGAAGGCTGAGGCAGAAAACAGTGAGTCTGAGGCCAGACTGAGCTAAATAGTGAGATATTATATTTAAAAAGTTATAACAGCCTCTTCCCCCTGTCCCCAAAACAAAAACAATGGGACACCGTGCAAAGTCAGCTCAGCCCTTGGGAGCTTTATTGATATGCAGGGAGATATGGGACTTGGCTAGTGGACACTGAAGTTCATCTCATCCTCATTCTTATGGAGGGTTAGGGTTAGGGTTAGGGTACTGTGAGATTCAGTACCCTCCATAGGAAGAAATGGGGTGGGATGTTTATGCAGGAGACTGATATTAGCATGTTCTGTTTCACACTGCCTTTCAGGGTGGGAAACCCTAAACACTAAACACAATCTTTCCAAGCATGGCCTGATAGTAAATGCCTTCTAAATTTTAGGTTCATCATGGGCAAGTATGTGCCCATTCAAATTCATTCATTTATTCAAAAGCATATGGAAGACCAGAGTTCATTCCCAGCACTGACATCAGGCAGCTCATAACTACCTATAACCCAACTCCAGGTATCTGATTCTTCTTCTGGCCTCCTCATGCACCTCTTCATATACATGCATAGATACCACACATAGACAGGCACACATGCACATAAATAAAAATTAAATATATGTATGAGCTGATCACTGTAGTTGACCCTGGTGATTTGCTTCAAAGATAATAAAACATGTCACTTTCAACTCAGTGGGATGATGTGATAAATTATACTTACTGGGAAAAGGGAGCTGTTTTAGAAGGAAAAGTTAGAGTAGATGTCAAATTCATCATGGGAAATTCATCACCATGTTGACACATGCACTTAACCCCAGTGCTCAGGAGGCAGAGATAGGCAGCTCTCTGAGTTTGAAGATATCTGGGTCTACAGCGAGTTTCAGAACAGCTAGGCTTACATAGTAAGACCCTGTGTCAGAAAACCAGAAAAGGGATGACATTTTAGCAAGCCTGCATGGTTAAAGATGAGAAGAGGCGGGTCGGGGAAGCCTGGGGAAGACTGTCTGGACCCCAGGACAGCAGCATTTGATCTTTCCAGTTCATTTCACTCTCACATCATGTTTCACATACCCTCTCAAATAAAATAAATTTGTGCTAACTTGCCTAGTACAAAAACGTATTTTAAAACCACTCTTTTCCTGATCTGAAATTTTATTAAAGATATACAGAACAGTTTAATCATTAAAAATTGGTGTTTTTGATGATCAGTCAGCATAACATATTCCTCCAGTAAACTTTTTATCAAGTCCTAGATGATTCTGGTGATAAAGTAGGAAGCCAAAAGTATGGTTTCACTGAATACTAGACCTGGCATCAAATGCTAAGCTATGCTCTCTGTGGCCTTTCAAGTCAACCAGTTAGCCTTCCTGCACCACTGGCTTTTGAATTTGTGCAGTTTCATAGGTGAGGGGCGATCCATACTTGAAGCCATTCTGTACTAGCTGGCCTCTGCCCACCAGAGAAACCTTCATGTGTTTATATGTTTACATTCCACATGAGAGTCTGTTAGAGAAACAAATTCCACCTTTTAAAAATATAAAGAATGTCCAGCAGTGGTAGTACACACCTTTAATCCCAGTACTTGGGAGGCAGAGAGAGGCTGATCTCTGAGTCTACAGGTCAGTGTGGTCTACAGAGCAAGTTCTAGGATATCCATGGCTACCTAGAGGAAACCCTGTCAGAAAACAAAACAAAATGAAAACAACACAAAAGAAAAAGAAAAAAATCAAAACAAACAAGCCCTTAAATTTTCTGTAATGTAAAGTATGTGTATTATTATGGAGAACTGACTTCCTTTTATCTTAGAACTAACTACTCACAAGCAATATGAAGACAGGCAGTTTGAGACTGTTGAAAGGTAACAGGGGATAAAGAATTCTACCAACATGATTAAAGGCAGAGGACCCAGGTTCAGTTCCCAGCACTCACAGGATGGCTCAGAACCACCAATTCCAGACAATCCAATGTCTTCTTCTGCCTTCTGGATGGGTGATCGGGTGGGTCAGAGGACAGACACATGTCCATGCATATACATGTAAGCAAACACATGCACATAAAATAAAAATAAGTAAATATTTTTAAAGAGAATTCTTCCAGTTGAGTAAATATTAAAAGCATAGTTACTTGTAGTACAGATATGACACTTTCCCTCTATGATTATCAAAATTAAATAAATAATCAAAGTCCCTTGCCCTCTATAGAGCAAATCGAATTAATTCCTGTTCTTCTCCTTTGAGAACTGTTTGAGCATCTGCGTCTGTTTTAATCAACTTCTCTCCTTTCAGAAGATCTAGAGACCTTTTAAGTATAAGGAAGGAACTCCTGAGCTGGCAGATGTGGGATGTGAAAATGGTTCTCTGGGCATGAGAAACACACTCGCCCCTATGAAGCTAGCAAGTTTCGAGTCCTTAACAGAAAGAAGAACTAGCTTGCCAGTGCCAGTTTTGCTTAGTCATGTCATTTTTTTTTTCCAAAAGTTATTTTTTTTTCACTTATCTGTTGGCTTTTTCTCTGGCATCAACGTGGGAAAGTCACATGAATTTGAACTTGTGCTAATTTAGTTCTTTTCCTCTTTGACACCTATCTAGGGGGTCAGCTGTTAGCAAACCAGCAGCAAAGGCTTCCTGACCTCGAAAAATAGAAATAGTTGCACCCTTTCTTCTTTTGCCTGAAGCACTCTGACTGGGTGTTTCTTTAGACTCTAAGACCACTACACCATCACCCTCTAATCCCAGAGTTTAGGAGGCAGAGGATGGAGACTCTGGGTGTCTCAGGCTAGCCTGGTTTACTCAGTGAGCTCCAGGACAGCCAGGACCATAGAGACCCTGTCTCAACAAACAAACAAACAAACAAACAAACAATCAAACACCTTCCCTCAAAAAAAAAAAAGAACACCACTTGAAATTAAGGGAACAGTGAGATGATTCAGCATGGAAAGGCCTAAACCATCAAGCCTGATGACCCAAGTAATAGTACGTGTGTACTGTTCTATATAGGGAGGGACATGTATGCCTGTGTACCCAAAATAAATAAATGAATGAATGAATAAATAAATGTAATTTAAAAAATAAAAGAGTTATAAAACAGCCAATTGAACCAAGTATGATGATGAATGCCTATAATTCTAGAATTTGAGCTGTGGAGACAGGATGGTCAGGAGCTCAAGGCCAGCTTGAGCTACATAGTTATTTTGAGGCCAGCTTGTCCTACGTGAGAACTTGTCTTAAAAATAAAAATTGGGGGCTGGAGAGATGGCTCAGCGGTTAAGAGCGCCATCTGCTCTTCCAGAGGACCCGGGTTCGATTCCCAGCACCCACATGGCAGCTAACAACTGTCTGTAGTTCCAGTTCCAGGCAAACACCAAGGCAAATAAATAAATAAAGTTTAAAAAAAAAAATAAAAAAAAAAAAATAAAAATTGACAGGCATCCGGGTACTTATCTTTAATTCCAGCACTTGGGAAGCAGAAGCAGATAAATCTCTATGAGTTCAAGGCCAGCCTAGTCTACATAGTGGTTCCAGGACAGCTGGGGCTATACAGACAGGTCCTGCCTCAAAACAAACAAAAACCAGTAACAAAATGGGAAACTAGGGTCTGGGAGATGGATCAGTCAACAAAGTGCCTACTGAACAAGCATGAGCGCCAAGTTTGATTCAAACCACCCACATAAAAAGCTAGGCATGGTGGCAACATGCTTGCTTTGGAGCCAATGGGGCAGTCCACTTAGCCTGATTGACACGCTCCAGGTCCCAGCAAGAAACTTAGTCTCATAAACCAACTTGGATGGCTCCCGAGGACTGACACTTGAGGTTGACCTCTGCCCTCCATCTACATGTAGGAACATACACATTCACATGCACCCACTCAGCTCACACAGGCACACACACACCCACTCACATACAGGAATCTAAAGCAAACCACTCTAGCAAGCAAATAAGATACAGTGATTTGGCAGTAAATGTAGTAATGAAATAATTCCAGTTCTATGGAGGAAATTGTTTTATAGTCTCTGGCACAAAATAGAGTAAATATGAGTATATGTGAAATCAATTTTTAAAAATCTTAGAACAAAATATTTAAAACATTCATTTCTTTTCTTTTTTTTTTTTAAACTTTATTTATTTATTTATTTATTTGCCTTGGTGTTTGCCTGGAACTGGAACTACAGACAGTTGTTAGCTGCCATGTGGGTGCTGGGAATCAAACCTGGGTCCTCTGGAAGAGCAGAGGGTGCTCTTAACCGCTGAGCCATCTCTCCAGCCCCAACATTCATTTCTTGTGTGTATGGAAGTTGTATATTTCATCCATCCCTTTAAAGGGAATCAGAGTCCTGCTAATATCAGACTCCCTAGACATGCCCTGCTGGTTTCCAGGAAAGTGCCCCTCCAAAAGTGGTTTTTATAAGCTAAAATGAAGAAACCAAACTGCAGCCAGGCCCATGGTGGTGCTCACCTTTAATCCCAGCACCAGGGAAGCAGAGACAGGCAGATCTCTGTGAGTTCGAGGCCAGCCTAGTCTACATAGTGAGTTCCAGGACAGTAAGATCTATATAGTGAGACCTTGAGCCCTTATCTCAAAAAAAAAAAAATAACCCTGAAAAGTGCACGATGACACGATGACAAGCTACATTCCACTTCGACTTCTCAGACTTACTACAGGATGAAGACAAAGGAAACCACTAGTGTTTGATTTCTGATTCAACCTTACTTTACAACGGTGCTGATAGCATAGTCACAGGGAACACCAGTGAAACAGAAGGAGCAGCTATGAATGTGAAACATGATGATGGGGGCGTCGGAGAAGGGCATGGGAACATGCATCAGAAATCAGTGTCCCTAGGGAAATAATTTATTAGAGAAATAGCAAACCAATGGAATTAAGTTTCATGGTTATGAAATTATCTGTGTGATTTAAGGAACATGAGACACTTTGTTTTCTATCTGCAGATCTTAGGGTATTAACTTCCATTAGAGTAGAAAAACTCACTGTTTTAATATTATAGATTGGGGTTTCTCCCTCCCTCTTTCCTTTTTCAGTTTGAGGCAAGGTCTCTCTATGTAATCCCGGCTGTCCTAGAATTCACATGGACCCAGTTGTTCATAGAAACCCCCTTGTGTCTGAATCTTAGTGCTAGGACTAAGGTGGGTGCCATCATGCCCCGTTAGATTGAGGGTTTTTTATATAAACCCTAAATCCATCTAATATATATGTATGTATACTATTTGGTAGTATTATACATTGATCCCAGCATCTTACATGTAGTAGGTACTGTGTTTTATTTTGATCTAATCAAAGCTATGATAAGAAGAATAACACAGTTGGCTTGGTCCAGGACGTCTTTAGTCTCAAAAGCCATTGGTCAGAGAATTGCCTTTCACTGCTAAATCTGCTATTAACAGAGGCCTCAGACCTCTGGCTGTGTTGAGAGGCATCCTTATTGTCTGAAAATGTCCTACATATGGAACACATGCCAGGCAGTGACCATGACACAGTACAGCTGCTGTAAAAGAGATGGTGATGGGGTAACTCCCAGACATCCTTCTACTGTGAAATCTTCTTTGCATATTGGACTTTCTAAACCCCTGTCAACTTGTTCCAGTGTTACTGTTACTGTTGTGTCAGCTGGTGTGTATGGGGGCTGTCCCTTTGTCTTCCGGAAAGCTAGGTATCAAGTCCTATCTAACTGCAGGCATAGTCCCCAAGGCTGGACTGTGGCATTCTGTTGGAGGACAAAGGTTCTGAGGGTCAGAGAACCACAGAATTTTCTTTTTAAAAAAATATTTATTTTTATTTTTTCTGTGAATTGGTGTTTTGCCTGTATGTATAGCTGTGTAAGGGTGTCAGATCTTGGAATTACAGACAATTGTTAGATGCCATGTGGATGCTGGGAATCAAACTCAAGTCCTCTGAAGGAACAGTCAGTGCTCTTAACCGCTGAGCCATCTCTCCAGTCTGAACCACAGAATTTTCAAAGGATCCTGCAAAGATATGCCTTGTATTATTAGTTTCAGAGGTCTTGGTCCATGGCACGATAGTTGCATCCCTCTGGTTGCATAGAGAGACAGGAAGTTTATCCCGTTGGAAGGGGTAGAAACAGGGCTTTTCAAATCAGCAGTGGTGGGCTTTTAATTTTACCTCTTTGTTTGGATGGCTTTGAAATCACGTTCTAGTCCAGGCTGACCTTAAGTTCATGAGCCCTCTGCCTTCACCTCTAGTGTAGGGCTACAGGTTTGTGCTACCATAGCTAACTACAAGGAAGTTTCTTACTTTGACTCATCCAGGGTCTTTGCCAGAAGCTATGTATGGGAAGAGTGCCAATGAGGTCTGGATTGGATGTCAAAAAGCTTGGGTTAGTTTTATCTCAGCCACTTACTAGTTATTACAGTTTGAGCAAATTGTTTAGGTCATCTAAATGCTGACTTCATTGACTTCACATCAGTAATACTTACCTCATAGGGCACAAATGTAGATCAGGTGAATCTACAAACACCCAGCCAACAAAAGGAAACACTTGATAAATTTCAGTAGACTGCACACCCATAATGAACATGCCGGGCATATACAATAAGAATTTATAAAATAATGTCAATTTTTACCCTAGTTTGTTGTTTGATCAAAGCCAAGCCTTATGAAGTCTAGGCTGCCTCTACCTCTCAGCTCCACCCCAACAATGGCTTTTCTTTTCTTTTTTTTTTTCAAATCTGGCCATTTAGTGACAAGGATGATAAAACATGTTCAACACACACAGACATTCCATTCATATAACCAATGACTTAGTAATTTCCAGGCACTGGCTTGACATTCAAGTGTCCCAAGAATGACGAGCATAGATGGAGCATGAGAAGCAAGCCTATTTCTGTCTCTCTCATTCTGTAGCCCAGGCTGGCCTAATACTCACTACATAGCCCAAGCTACCTTTCTTCTTCAATCTCACAAGAGACCCAGACTCACAAGAGACTCAGAGAGACCCAGCTGAACCTCAAGGCAGTTCATAGAACTGAGAGTTCTGAGACAAAATGTACAATGCCTCATTAAGAGATAATAATTCTGCTCATCTCTTTAGCATGCTACTTGTGTTTTTTTTTTAATGTCTTTTTTTTTAACTTTATTTATTTATTTGTCTTGGTGTTTTGCCTGGAACTGGAACTACAGACAGTTGTTAGCTGCCATGTGGGTGCTGGGAATTGAACCCGGGTCCTCTGGAAGAGCAGACGGTGCTCTTAACCACTGAGCCATCTCCCCAGCCCCGCTACTTGTGTTTTTTGATACTCTTTCATGTCAGTTTCTGGAATCTTAGTAAAATAGAAGGAACTGGCCTGAAGAAAAATAAGAAATCTGATTTTGTGCCTTGTGAGTTAGGTGACCTTGGTGACCTATAAAATAGAGAGATGGGGCCAGGTGGTCTTGGCTTCATCAGGCTACTACAACTCCATGAAAATTCCAGGACTGCTTCAGTCTAGACCATGTCTATAGACCATGTTGCTGTATTTTGAGAACCACGGGATTAGAGACCGATAGAAAAGTTTGCAAACTCAGAACTAAAGATAACCCCCCTCCCATGAATATTTCATAACTGAGGACTAAAAAAACGAAACATAATCAGAGCCAGGGAGGTGACTCAGTGGGTAAAGACACTTACTATATAAGCCTGATGACTGGAGCTGGAACCCTGGAACCAATTTAAAAAGAGCCAGGGGGCTAGAGAGATGCCTCAGTGGTTGAGAGCACTGGCTGCTCTTCCAGAGGTCCTGAGTTCAATTCCCAGCACCCATATGGTGGTCCATGATCATCTGTAATGGAGTCGGATTCCTCTGGTGTGCATAAAGACAGCCACTCATATACATAAAATACATGAGTAAATATATATATATTTTAAAAAGCCAGGTGCATGTCTGTATTCTGGGCATTCTGTGTCAAAATGGGACACAAGAAAAGAGGGAGAAATGGCTAGAAGCTGACAGACAGCCTGGAGTATGCAGCTCAGGGACAGAAATGAGAAAGACTTTACCTCTGAACAGGTGGAATGAGAAAACTGACTTCTGCACAGTTGTGTCCTGATGGCAAACAGGTGTGTTGTAGCAGGTGTATGTCTGTACACATGTATACACAGAGAGAGAGAGAGAGAGAGAGAGAGAGAGAGAGAGAATAACGACATCCTCTGGGAGTTTTTACTTTAAAAATATATTTATTTATTTATTATGTTTACAGTATATAGAAGGTACCAGATGACATCATAGATGGTTGTGAGCCAACATGTGGTTGCTGGGAATTGAACTCAGGACCTCTGGAAGAACAGTCAGTGCTCTTAACCTCTGAGCCATCTCTCCAGCCCCCTTTACTTTATTTTTAATGTGTTTATTTATTGACTGTTTTTGATTAATGGATGAGAGTCCTTTAATCTAAAAACAGCTATAAATGGCTAATACACACCAAGATTAAAATCCATTATACTCTGTGTGTCCTATACAAGTATTATATTGTTTTTTTTTTAACTAGGTATATCATTTAGCTACTATCTGCAGCGTTTTATAGGAATGTTATACTTTACCTGTCATGATGTAAACTGTTTTCAGAGGGCCAAGAGAGATGGCTTAGGGATTATGGAATGTCCTGATTTCCCAGAGAATCCACCTCTGTACCTAGCACTGGCCTATAACTCCAGGAAATACAACCTTTTCTCTAGCCCTAGGGCATCTGCTTACACATGGTGCCCATCTACACCCACAGGCACACACACACACACATACAAATACAATAAACACATATTTTTAAAAATACTTTCAGGGGGGCTGGAGAGATGGCTCAGCGGTTAAGAGCGCCGTCTGCTCTTCCAGAGGACCCGGGTTCGATTCCCAGCACCCACATGGCAGCTAACAACTGTCTGTAGTTCCAGTTCTAGGCAAACACCAAGGCAAATAAATAAAATAAAGTTGTTTAAAAAAAATAAAATAAAAAAATAAAAAATAAAAATACTTTCAGATTTATAGAGTTAGTACTTTATAGCTTTCATAGTAAACTTCAGTAACTTGCAACTAAAACATCTGTCTGATTAATAATTTGGTCATATACAATATAATTCTTCTGGTAACAATTATAAACTAAAATTCAGGCTAAAGATTATGAGACAAATACTGCATGTTGGTTTAAAGAAATCCAAGTATTCAATAGCAATGCAAAGTAGGATGGTATGGTCTGAACTGCTTCTAACTTTTTCCCACAAGAATGCGTTAGGCAACATTGAAAACACTTCCTTATTTTAACTTTAAAAATTGAAATAACTTCTCCATATTGATGATAAGATTCTCTGTTTTCCAGGCAGTGGGTTCACACTATTATTTGACATGCAGTTGGTAGAAAGCAAGTGTCTAAACTGTTGGCTATTGAAACCATCAGATCAAGAAATGCTCTGTGGAACTAGTTTTTGTTCAAGTGATACCAAAAAATTCACATGAGTCAGCTGCTGTGTATTTGGTCTTGAACTATGGGGCAGCATCAGCTTATTTCATTATTTCCAGTGCTGAAAGGGGAAAGCTGGATCTGAAGATCGACTCACTTTAAAGAGCCCCAATATTGTTAGCTGAAGAGCAGACCAGACTGTTCATATCTCACAGCTTCATGCGAGTAGATTAGGGAAATTCCATTTCTCCACACTCTGGAAAACAATATCGCACACTAAAAGATCTGATTTTTTTCCTGAGGCATAATGCTGTAAGAAATCTATCATTCACTCAAATATTCAAGGATAACTTTTGAGTACTTACTATATGTGAGATATGATGGTAAGCTTTATAAGAAAAAAAGAGAGAAAGAAAGAAAAAGAAAGAGAGGGAGGAAGGAGGGGAGGGCAGGGGAGGGACCACAACATGGACAAGAGATATGGCTCCATGTGTAAAGCTCTTGCCCGGCATGTGCGACACTGCTTCCAATACCCAGTACCACAGGGTTCTAGTTTTCTTCCTGTTGCTGAAAAGACAAAACCAAAATCACTCAAATAGCAATTTAGGGAGAAAAGGGTTTATTTGGCTACACTTTCAGGTCACAATCCATCATGGAAGGAAATCAGGGCAGGAACTCAAGGTAGGAACTGTGGAGGAATTCTGCTTGCTCCCTTACTCATGGGTTTATGGTTAACTGCCTTTCTTATGCCTGGGAATGATGCTGTCCACAGTGTGCTGGGCCTTCTGTCAGTTGCCACTCAAGATAATCCATAGTCCTTTACAGACATACCCACAGAGCTACCTGTTAAAGACAGTTACAACTTCTTCCTTCCTTCCCTCCTCCCTTTTCCCTCCCTCCTTCCCCCTTTCTTTCTTCTTTAGACAGAGTTTGTTTATGTAACCATGGATGGTCTCAAATTCTCGAGATCAGATTGCCTCTGCTTTCAGAGTGCTGGGGTTAAAGGTGTGTGCCACCACATACAGACTCCATCAAGATTCTTTTCAGGTGAGTCTAGGCTGTGTCAAGTTGACAGTTAATGCTAATTAGGACTCTCAGGTTTTAAAAAAGAATAGTGTATGACTGGCTATTTTCATAAACCAATAATTAGCTATAGTTAATGATTATAGACACCATTCCTGAATATTATAATACAGCAGAGAAACAGTGAAGACCTGGGTACTAGAATAGCATAGGGAAAAGCTTGAAGAGATGGTAGGACTTATATAATGGGAAATAATGAAGAAAGCAGGGAGCAAGGAGTATTGTGTAGATCATTACAATACCAGCTGTCTGAAACCCAGTCAGTAGGTCACAGAGCATAAAACTCCAGAGTTACTCAGGGAGGTCGGGGGGCCAGCAACAGGAGCACCCCCTATCTTCACAATTGCAAAGTCAATGTGTGGTTCTGCTTGGCTCTCATTTCTGGAGATGCTAATGCATGGATGTCTGAGAAGTTACATCATCAGTCCATTCTTCATATAGAAAGGATGCTGAGCCATTGAGAGGTTGAATGGCTTCCCTTATAACAGAAAACCTTTTTAAAAGGCCAAATCAGACAGTCCTGTAAATAGTGAATCCCCTGTCACGCATGTGAAAGGATTTGAATTCTACGTTAAGAAGTTTTAGCTTTATTCTTCACTAATTAAACATTATTGTTTCTGTTGTGTGTGGTATACTCTATCCTTTGTGTGTGTGTGTGTGTGTGTGTGTGTGTGTGTGTGCTTGCACACGTATTAGTGCATTTATGCCCATGTGTGTGTATAGGAGACAAGAAGGCAGCATTGGTATCTTCTCTGTCATTCCCCACCTAATTTTCTTGAGCCAGGGTATTTCTCTGAGCCCACTGATTCAGCCAATGAGCATCATGGATCTGCCTCAGTACTGGGTTTACATGTGCACACAGTCAAGCTTGGATTTCAAGTGGGTGCCGGGGTGGTGTAGGCAGCATGCACGTTAGCGACTGAGTCATCTCCCCAAATGTGCTCCTACTGCGCTCTCCTCACACCTAGGCAACCACTCCAAGCTTTAGCTCCTCATTTTTAAATGTTTTTATTTTGAGGCAGGCTTTGAACTTGAAACTCCAAGTAGGCCTTGAATTTGCAATCTTCTTGTCAGCCACCTGAGTGTTGACAAAGTTTGAGTTACCATGCCTGGCTGTGTTTTTTGTTTGTTTGTTTTTGCTTTTGCTTTTCAAGACAGGGTTTCTCTGTGTAGCTCTGGCTCTCCTGTAATTCATTCTGTAGATCGAGCTGGTCTCGAACTCACAGAGATCCTCTTGCCTCTGCCTCCTGAGTGCTGGGATTAAAGACATGTATCACCATTGCCCCCCCCCATTTTCTTTTAGTATTTTATGACAAGGTTTCTTTGTATAGCTATGGTGTGCACCACCTCTGCTGGGCTATTTTGGCCTTATTATCTTGAGATAGAGTCTCTCATAGAACCTGGAGTATGTGGATGACCAGCAAACCCCAGTGATCTTCCTGTTTCCTCCACTGAGGCATCTCTCCAGTCTCTCAGGTTGCCTTTTGCAGTATTGTTTCTTGGGCCAGGCTGAACTCTTCACATTGCCCATGTGCTCAGGGATCACCCGTGCTGACTGACTAGCCCCATGTGAGGATAGGCTAGTCCTGAGTGTGGATAGGTTAGTCTGGTGTGAGAATGCACGAGGGGACAGGTAGGGCAAATGTGGTTTGAGAAACAATTCCTCCTTGTCTATCCTACTCACGTAGTGTGGTCCCCAAAATCATTTGGTGAAGGTGACAAACACAATACAAGGACAGGCATCTATCTGGGCGATTTGGTCTTCGTCTGTGACTAGCACTGCTTAAGCATCCCTGCATGTGCCTCTTGGTGCACACACAGGCATCTGTTGGGTATATGGCACCACTGGAATCATATTATGACCAGTTTAGCCGTTTGGAGAGTGGAAGACCCTATGAGCAAAGAGGCCAACTCATCCACCCGAACAGTAGAATACTGTTGTCAAGTAACCCCCAAAGACCAGCAAAAGAACTGCTTAACTAATCCATATAATTTGAATAAGTAATACTTTACTGTTGGGGCTGGAGAGATGGTTCAGCGGTTAAGAGCACTGACTGTTCTTCCAGAGAACTTGAGTTTGATTCCCAGCACCACATGGCAGCTAACAACTGTCTGTAATTCCAAGATCTGATACCCTTACACAGTTATACATGCAGGCAAAACACCAATTCACATAGAATAAAAATAAATGTTGTTTTAATCTCTTGAATTTGTGTATGAATGTGTAGTACTGGGGTAAAACTTGGGGCCCCAGGCACACTACCTAAGTACTTTACCAGGAGCCATGTCCCTAGCCTTGGTTTTTGTTTTGTAGAGAGGACCTCACTGTGTAGCCTTGGGGCTGGCCTGGGACAAACCACCCCTGCTTCTCTCAAGTGCTAGGATTACACATACCCCTGTGTCTGGCACTGAACTACTAATTTCCTAAGCAGTTTGTTATATAGCAATACTAGCTGACACAGAAATCAGTAGCAGATGTGGGTACAGGAAAATATAAAATGTGGCTTTGGCGTTTGAGCACAGTGAGTGGGAGCTGGAAAAGCAGAGGCTATTAGAGGTGGAGGAGGAATTGGGTATTAGCGAAGGGTCACCAGGGTGGGACAATTGTCAATGTCACTGAGGCTGGAGAAAGTGAACTGTGACTGATGGCTGTGAGAAGGGCCAAAAACCCTTCCTGTAGCAATATGAAACTAAAATCACACAACTAATGGATTTTCAGAGAAGCTGGAAGATTTCCAGGCAGGGTATTGAAAGAATCGTTTTGCTTCTGAGAATTGTAAGAAGTTACAAGAGGGGAGAATGGTTGGGTGTGTAGGCAGACAGCTGGCCAAGGACTAAAAGGATGAGAAAGTGAGACTTCATTCCAAGTTTCTCCTTTTGGCAAAATGAAAAAGAGAAAGCCAATGGGTGCCGGTGGGACCTTTATATTAAGGTGGAAGTCCCACCTTGCTCTCTATCCAGACCCCGCCCACTCAGAAAGCCCAAGCAACAGCCCCTCTTCACAAGAAGCCTGGCAAGAATCCCCCCACCCTCACCCCACTCCAGGGCTGCTCAGGACCACGCCTACAGGCTACTAATGGCCTGGCCACCTTAGTGCAGAGCTCTCCGGTTCCCGTCACTTGGGAGGGGCTTTGTTCTGCTCAGATTAAATCTAGGTTTGTTCATTCCGCTGGGTTGGTTTGTTACATCAGCGGTGGAGGATACCGAATGAACGGGGATCCCAAACTTACCACTTCGGTTAAGACCTCAGAAAGAAGCTGTGTATGGTGGTGCAAGCCTGTAACCTGAGAACTGGGGAAACCAGAGCAGGAATATTGCTCATGTTCAAGGCTATCCTGGGCTAACAAGTTGAGTTATTGCTTGGGGGATGGGGATAAAGTAGGGCTGAATTGAGACATGGACTGAATGTCTTTGGACGTGGACTTGAATGTTTTCAAGTCTTTGGAAAGTTACAAAGTTTTCAAAAATGATATTGGTGCAGAAACAGCTAGAAGCCCAGGGGAGGAAGGGAAATTCTCTCCATCCACACACCCCAGATTCTGTCATCATTACAGAAGAGTCAACATTGGTTCTCAGCAGCTCTGGAGCAAGGATGCACATCACATTACGCTGGAGGTCTGAAACTTTCCCAGATACCAAGAGAAAGGAAACCACGAAGGTCTCCAAGCCCTTTATTTAGTCTATTGTGGTTTTGCAATCTGAGCCTTTCCCTGGGAGGAAGTCGGCCTCCCAGAGATACAATATGGCTAGGTGCTGTTTCCCAGCATCCCTACCAGAGTGACGTGAACAAGAGCTAGAAAAGATGTCTCCCTGTGCTGATGAGCTTGTGGAATCTGTACTGGACTTTTATGAGGTCGGCGAGAAATCAAAGAGAAAACCCTGTTTTACCTGTTGGACAGGGCCTTACACAGGACCTGGGGCCGCGGGGGAGGCGGGGTACTGCTGTATAAAATACAATGATCCCCAATGACCCCTCAGCGAGGACAATCCCCACCTCCGGTGCTCCTTCAGTCTCCAATGTTCCTGCCTCCCCGCGTGTACAGTGCTGGACTGTGGTGTCCGCTTCCTCTGGGGAACTGCAGTGTGCCCTGTCGTCTGTCGTCAGTGCTCTTCACTGAAAACTTTCTGGTTTCTGGGTGGCAGGCCAGGTTCAAGAACACAAGCCTACCATGGGCAGACCCACTCCAGTTTACTGCCTCTTTCCCAGGAGACCTCAGTCTCTGGCAGCCATCTCAACCTCTTAGGACCTCAAGAAGACCTTCAGAGAAAAAAATAAGTTTTCTCTCCAAGAACCATAAAATCTTAAAATGCTGTACCTGTTGTGAAAATACATCTATTTTTTGTTTTGTTTCGAGGCACGGTTTCTCTGTGTAGCTTTGAAGACTGTCCTGGAATTCTCTATAGAACAGGTTGGCCTCGAACTCACAGAGTTCTGCCTGCCTCTGCTTCTTAAGTGCTGGGATTAAAGGCATGTGCCACTACTGCCTGGCTAACACATCTAATTTTAAATTTTAGTAAATTATTATTGGGTTATACCAACTGAAAAGATCAAATTGGCTGGGTGTGGTGGCTTGTGATTATAATCCCAGCATTTGAGAAGCTGAGGTATCAGGATTGTCAGAAGTTTGAGGCCTGTCTGGGCTACAGATTCTGAAAAAAAAAAAAAAAAGGAAGAAAGAGATTAGTTTACTCTGAAGGTAGGCTATGTAATATATGTAATCCTAGCATTTAGAGAGCTGAAGCAGGAGGATCACAAGTTTAGTGTCAGCTTGGATCACATGGCAAGATTCTGTCCCAGTAAACAGATGAAATAACAAGTTTGTTCATTGCTTCTAATACACTGACTACGTAACCGGCAATGGGCTTAAAACACTACCGCCACCTAGTGGCCACTCTTGACTAGGACCGTTCTCTGGTAGTTTGACTTCCACTAACGCATTAATAGTTTATTTGTTTAATACATTTATTAATTCTCTGAAAAATTAGTTCACTTATGACTACTGTAGATAAAAATCCAATAATATTATAGAATATTGAAGAATTAAACTAATGATCATTACCTTAGCCCCCAAATCTCATTTTATAATTTAGCCCACACCTGAGACCAGCCTGGTCTACATACTAAATTCCAGGATAGCCAGGGCTAGAGTGAGATCCTGTCTCAACCAAACAACCAAACACACAAACAAAAACCCAGACAAACAATAACAACAAAAACAAATACCTCAGGGCTCTTCTTAGATAATAAATATTTATTTTATACTTTAGTGAAGTAAGATAATAAACATAAAACAAGAACATAGTCAGCAAATTAGATTTCTTTGGGTAAGAATTTGTTGCACAAATTCTGGTTGTATTGAAACAGAGATAGATGTCGAGGGAAAGGCTGAAATATTAGAGACAGGAAACACCACAGTCAAATCTCACCCAACTGTCTTGCAGCCTCCTCAGCCTCGCTGCTCCTGGTTGCTTTTAATTGCTGCTTTTCTACCCATCTTAAATGCCTTTCTCACCCAGCTGTATCCTATCCAGGTTAGGATTAAAGGTGTGTACTACTCTATTTGGTAGTCAGCCTTGAACTCACATAAAGACCCCAGTCTCTGGAGTTATGGGATTAAGGGTGTAGGTCCAGACTTCCCCTGTGCTGAGATTAAAGGTGTGTGCCATTGAAGCCCAGCTGTTTGGCCTTGTACTCACTGATCCAGAAGTGAGTTACCACTGCTCTGTTATCCCTGGAACTTCCGGAGCTACCTCCGCCTACTTTGACTGTAGGTTGATCTCTTGGTATTCCAGGTTTTATTAAATATGTAACATATTACCACAAAAATTTGTACTAAAAATAGAAGCAATGGGAAGTGGGGCATGTTGCAATTTAAAATATGACATTTGAGAGGACATGTTAAACAAGTCATTGGTGTGGTTGTCACAAGAACAAAAATCCAGAGCTATCAATATAAGTATATTGTGAGCATGACTTTATAGTTCCAATTCCTCTGAAATATAATTTTATGTGTAGGTGTATACCTGATGTATATATGTACATTGAATGTATGCATGTACATCTGGTGTGTGTAGGAGCCCAATGATGTCAGAAGAGCAATCTAATTCCCTGGAACTGAAGTTATAGTTGGAAACCACCATGTGGGTGCTGGGAACCAAACCTGGGTCCTCTGCAGGCAGCAAGAAGTCCTAGCTACTGAGCTGAGCTGTCTCTTTAGCCTCAGACACTACTCTTTATTGTAAAAATTTTGAAAAACGGAGGTTCCAAAATTTGCCTACAC